>CM056383.1:14150959-14314565 GCA_029718625.1 Synaphobranchus kaupii | reverse complement strand
ACATTGTCTGGGTGGAGTTACAGTACTGGCTCAAAAGGTGGTGCTGGACGGCTGCCCGGATTCTGTGGATGCTCAAGCCAGTTTGGGTAATCAAAGCCCTTATCTGGATCTAGTAGGGTATGGCCTACTCCGTCCAAGGTACACGCCCCTATAGGGTGGCAGCGTAGCATAACGGTTAGGGCAACTATGTTTGATTCCTAGGTGGGACACTGCCATTGTACCCTTGAGCAAGGTACTTAACCTGAATTACTCCAGTAAATATTCAACTGTATAAATGGATTGTACAAAGGTATGTCAAGAAAATAAAAATAAATATAAATAAGTAGTAAAAAATATCATACTACTAATGAAAACTGAAGATTCATCAGCCTGTGCTTTTCAACCTCCCTTAGTCATTTAAAGAAGAGCTACATGTCCATAAGTAGACTTTTATGGGTAGGAGGATATATTAAGGAGGACAAAAAGTAATTGGATGGTATGTTCTCAAGTGTTTTGTTTTTCTTTTTAAAGAAAGTGCAAGCCAAACACGGCATATTTTCTTCATTCTTCTTCTGTTCCTTGATGTCGATGACCTTGACAACCCAGAAATAAATAAATAAATAAATATTTTCTCTGAAGCCCTCTGGTTCCCCTGCTGTGGAATATCTCTGTTCCTTGGTCTCTTTAATGAAAGCACTGGCGCATTATCTTGGAGGTTTAACGGAAAATGTCACTTGAATATAAAAAACCTGACCCTCTACCTAACAGTGTGGAGAGGGGGGGGGGGGTGGAAATCCAGTGCATTAGTATGGATGTATTCCAAAATATTGATTTGCGAATGCGGCGCACGTTGCCCTGGAACTTGTTAAACTTCTCTGGCTGGCTCACCCGCGGACAGTCTTATAATAGCGCGCTTTCTCTGGCCTTTCTAGATTCAAGGACCCAAGGCCCCGTTCACAAACAGTAATGAACCTCGGGTCCAGAATTTCAGGGGGGGTGGTTGCTGGAGGAGGTGGGGTTATTTTTACCAGCCGATGGGGATGGGGGGGTGCTGGTGTTACAAGGCCAGACGGCGTGAAGTGTAGGGAGGGGGGGGCTGTCGGGGTCGGCGCGCGGATGTCGCAGGGTCTCGCGGAGTTTATTTTAATCAGGGCGGCCCGTCAGCCGGCTCTCAGTCCCGCTGCTGCGGCCGTAATGCCGCGTTACTCATAAAGAAGTGGCAACCTGCCCGGTACACTTCCCGGCTCCAGAAGAAAATCACCTCGGATGATGGATTCGCAGACATTGTAATGTGCCGGAGCTAGAAAGCCGCCGGGCGATCCCCCCCGCAACGGCCCAGCGCGTCAACTGTTTGTTATAAGGCCACCGCACGAGGACAAAAAAGCCGCCGTTTAGCCCGCGTTCCCGCTCCGCGCGTCCGTACAGGGAGCAAGCTGCGTCGCGTTATGCACGCAGATCAATTAGGCGGAGGCCGACTACACCGGCACGGCTCCTCTCCGTGATGCTCTTTCACCTGTTTGTACTGCACTCACAAACCCCCCCCCCCCGGACCGCGATTACATTCACATCATGTTTGTTTTGTTTTTGTGCTCCCCCCACCCCCCCACCCACCCATTGCCAGGAGTGAAAAAGGTTTCTTAAGCATCTGGAACATAAATGATTAAATATGGTAGCGGTGATGTATTGGAGTGGGGAAAACCTTCAGCGTTAGAAAATGTGTTCATTGTTGAAGTCCTACAAATATGTGTGCATTTAATTACAGCCCAATCTCGGGGCTCATAAAACGTCGTTCCCCCTTAACGACCATCATGACATTATTCAGCACTGCTGGGGCCTCCTTGCTCTGGTCTGTCTGGAGGGGTACGGACTCTTTTGCATTCTGTGTCAGGTAATAAATGGAGGCTTCTGCGTCTCCTCCAAACAATTAATTTAGCCTGTTACTTTATCCTCACAATAATGCACTATAACTCCAGCCAGAAGCTGTTCTTCGGCACACGCACACACACACACACACACACACACACACACACACACACACACACACACACACACACACACACACACACACACACACACACACACACACACACAGACACACACACACACACACACACACACACACACACACACACATTAGTTTGACAGTATATAGCATGTTGAAGCTTAAGAGGAGACGGCTGTATTCGTATATAATGATTTTAGTTCACTGAAATTCGGCTGTTGGTAGCTCACAATGAGCTGAGTAGATCCCCCACACCAGCTCATCCAAAATAAATTTCACAGGTTTTCAACACTGCTCAAAGGCATATGTCAGAGGACTGATGCTACATGATTTAAAAACGACTTAGTGTAAACAGTGAAATCCGAAATTTTGACTCTTTCTGGTGTTGTTTTTCCCAAGTATCACAAGCTCAAATGTGACATTAAATTCTGCTGGCATATTAGGAATTATGGGTAGTTTGTGGGCGTCCCCCTTCCTTGGTGTTGACATAAAATGATGATGTACCATATGCATCTGTTTGCAAGTGAAACCATCCCTCTTTAATTCTACATTTCCTAAAGTGCTCTCCACCGCAACTGAGTCCGAACCAGTCATACAGCACCTGTGATCGACCCACCTCTCTTTCACTCATTATGTTGCTCATACAGTACTCGATGGTCCTTCACACAAAACACCATCTCACTATAAGAATGGAGGTTTTGCGGGGTTGTTATTAATTTGTGCACATTTACTGGTAGTGGTGATGCTGTATGTGAAGAAATATTGCACAGCCATGAGGAAATACAATCTCGCTAAATACTCTGAAGGCAGCGGTCCTCATTATACTTGAACTGCGCGTATCATTGAAATTAAAAACTTACCCGATCAAAGTGCGCGGATCTTATCTCGCAGTGCTTCAGCGGTCTGCTTGCCTCATTCAAAACAATACCGTTCAACTGTTAGACTCGGAATCCCAGGGGTTAGCTAGGAGGATTGACTGATGTGATGATTGATTTATAGATTTAAGTGAGTTGCACTTAGAGAATCACTTTTCTAAAGAAACTCCAATACTGCGAGATTGCTAATGTTTTAAGAGGGTTTTCATTAGACCCATTATACCACCTACTAGTGATATTGAAGACTGATTCATGGAGCAAGCCAGGTGAAGGAGAGGTGGAAGCTTTCACTGCTGTGGTTATTTGCCATTGCCATCTTCATAATTCAGCATCTTTGGACGAGTTCACATAAATATTCACAGGCTCAGGGGGGCACTCAGTCTTACAATTTTGGAATATTGTCCTTCGAGAAACACGTTTAAGCAACATTTTATTCTCTTTTATCTCTTCTATTATTTATTCATCTATTCTTTCCCATTACTTTGTGTGAAAATGCATTGAAATGAAGTACTGTAGTCATGGAACAAAAAAAGCAACAACACCGTAACATAAACACTCAAATTGGATTTAATACCCCCAACCCCCCCCCAACTGTTTTAATACCCCCAGTACCCAAACTGATTTCATAACATGGGCTAACATACTCAAACATATTTGTTTATTTATTTATTTTCAAAAAATGTAATAATTATTTTCTATAGTAAAAAATCTACCACTTTTTCTTCATGGGCACACCTGTTGTGTTGACTACATAGCAGATGTGTACATGCACTTTGTGGGAATGTTTTACAAGAGTCTTGCTTTGGAGGCTGATTTAGACCATTTTGGATGTGCTTCAAATCATGGCCCCTTCAATCTCATAAGTCACACATTTTCATTACCAGAGAGGCCAGCTCTCTAATATAAGTTTAATGGAAGGGAATTGGATAACATTTTTAGTTCTCATGACACTGTATGAATATACATAAAGGATCTCAGCAACCTCTCCTGTAATCTGGACGTTATGCGAGAGACCAACAAACCTTTGCACAAAGAGAGTGAGCGAAAAAAACATTAATTATTTTGGCGGTCTTTTGCATGGGAGAGAGGGAGAGTGGGCGAGGGGAAACTCTGAGCAGGATCCTGTACTCGCCGAGCAGCCTGGCTTGTGCACCGTTGAAATGGACACGGTCTCAGGCAAAGACAGTGAAACGTAAATACAGAAGCTCAGCAGATGTGCTCGGGTAATTAACTGCGTTAAACTCGTATGTGCAGCAGGTGTGGAGAGCGGAAGATGAATGCAATGGAAACAATGCCATCCAGCCGCCCTGGCCATATGGCGCCTTCGTTGCCATGGGGATTGAGGATTGAGGTGGAAAGCCGACTGCAGGTTACTTGCCGCTGCTTTTCACCTGGCCATACAAGGTTCTGTACATGCCGCAGCGTGTCCGCGGGACAGAAGTATTGCCAAATCTAAGGCCTGGATGCACACGGCGAGGCTTCAGTGATAACTCTGGGCTCAGCAAAAGTGATCCATGTAAATCTGTTCTCCCAGGTACACAGCACTGTGAATCAAATGAGATGTAACCCTGTACACACTAAGGGCTTGTAGTCTCTTCTGCTGAGAGTAATCTCACTGTAGTAGCCTTGGCTGTAACCGACCTTAGTTCTTAACCTATTTATTAAATGGCAATTTTATGTGTGCGTTTGTGTGTCCGGTGTGTGTGCGTTTGTGTGCGTTTGTGTGTGTGTGTGTGTGTGTGTGTGTGTGTGTGTGTGTGCGTGCGTGCGTGCGTGCGTGCGTGCGTGTGTGTGTACACATGGGGCCTTCAGAAGTTTTTTTTTACCACCCATTGATTATTTCTCATTTTGCTGTATTGCAATCAGGGCTGGTTCTAGACTGCTTTGATTGGGGGGGGGGGGGGGGGGGGGGGCATGAAGAGATGTTGGGGGGGCACAAGTGGGGGACAAAGCCTTTTAAAATTTGAGCCTTTCAAAACTAATTTCCTGCATTTCTACACAACCTCACACAGGGCATTTTCTAAAATAAAAGTTTAATTTATGAACATTTTGAAGATTTTTTTTCCCAAGCCCTAGATGAGATTTGAGATGCTTTCATATAAAGCTAAGGTATAGGCTAATCAGTATATTAGTGGATAAGATCATTTTATTAAATTTTTAACCCACCTCCACCCCCCTCATCTTATAGGAGGACAACTTTATTTATGCCCAATAATACCAAATCATTATCTAATCTTATATGGAAACAAGTATATTAAAGATGAGCTATATTCCTTCATCATTTCAGTCTCTTTGTGCTATTTTCTATTTAAGTTACTGTAACTGGCTCATCATTTTTATTTACATACACCCCCCCCCCTTATGGAGGACAACTTTATCAATGCCCAATTAAATCAAATAATTATAGAATCCTAATTATTCCTTCATCATTTCAGTCTCTTTGTGCTATTTTCGATTTACATGTGAAACTAAGATACTGTAATCGGCTCATCATTTCATTTATATACAGTGTGTGTATATATATGTGTATATATATATATATATATATATACACTACTGTGCAAAAGTCTTAGGCACATGCGAAGATGCTTTCAAGAATAATGAAATGAAAAGTTTCTAAATATCAAACAATTGACTATAAAAAGCAGTAAACAGTAAAAAACTAAATCAAATCAATATTTGGTGTGACCACCCTTTGCCTTTAAAACTGCATCAGTTCTTTTAGGTACACTGACCTGCAGTTTTATAAGAAAATCAGCTGGTAGGTTGTTGCAAGCATCTTGGAGAACTTGCCACAGTTCTTCTGCAGACTTTGGCTGTCTCGCTTGCTTCTGTCTGTCCAGGTAATCCCAGACAGCCTCGATGGTGTTGAGATCGGGGTTCTGTGGAGGCCATACCATCTGTTACAGACTCCTTGTTCATCTTTTCGCTGAAGATAGTTCAATAAAAGTTTTGGAAAATGAATGTTTTGAAATCTTTGTGTGTGTTTTTCTACTGACATACTAATGCAGAAGACAAAAAATAAACATCTAAGAAAAAAATATATAAAAATTCTAGGGTGCCTAAGACCTTTGCACAGTACTGTGTATATATATATACGTATATATATATATAATTTTTTTTATATAGGCTATATTTTACGCCTGAGACGCCGGGGGGCTTGACTCTGTTGACGGCTGCCGTTTCGCCGTGCGAGTGATAGAGAACATTAGAGAGAGAGAGAGGCAGATATGATAGTATATTTTAATATATGTGAAGTATTCCAAAGTTTGAGGAAAGTAGGGATGACTAGCCAACACGCAGCAGTAGGCTAGCTAACACACACACACACACGCACAGGCGCGCATACACACCTACGGCCAGCTAATGCAATGCTGCAGATGATCCGCAGAATCGCAGCTATAACAACTAGGCTAGATGCAACATGTAATCAATCTATTTAAAATCGAATCTCCCAGACGGACACTCCCGCCACTGAGTAAGCTAGGCTAGCAAATATTATAGCTATCCTAAGCAATGCGTAACAGTTAGTTATCAAGAAGGGACAGCATAGATTGATCAAAGAAACTGACCTCTCTCTCTCTCGCCGTGTCGCCATGTTTTATATGGCCAAACCCTCAATCAGATATTAGAGAAATATATTATTTCGATGTGGCTTTTTTTATGATTGGCCGAATCGTCTGTAGCTCTAAGCCTACTAATTCGTATTGTCGGATTAAATTTTTTCTGGATTTGGCTTTGGGCATTGCCCCCCCGTGCCCCCCCCTAGAACCGGCCCTGATTGCAATCACATTAAGATATAATATAATAACCGGCACAAACAAATTGACTGGGGTAGGGGTGCTTGTCAGAAAAATCCAGATAACATGTTGTTCCCACTTAGTGAGGACAGCATCTCTCAAGAATGAACTGCAACATTGTATCTTAAAATATACTGATTTTATTGTAAAAAACTGACACGTTTTGATAAATTGTCTTTTTCAAAGAATAAGCCTTTGTGTACGATTATACTTTGACAAAGACAATGGGCCCTATCTTACACCCGGTGCAAAGCGGCGCTAACCCAAACGCAAGTGTCTTTGCTATCTTACACCCGGCGCTAGGTTCATTATAACGCCGTGTGCTTACGTCCTTTAACTACCATGTATTCTTGCACCTGTTGCAAGTGAACTGGGCGTGTTGGTCTTAAGATGAGGAGTGGCCAGGATTATTTTTGGCGTATTGCTATCTTGAGCCAGCAGAAAGCGCTTGCGCTAGAACCATCACAAACCTGGTCTAAAGTCATGTCGCAGTTGTTTACATGTTATTTTAACAGCGCATATAAGTGCGTCTACATAGGCGTGTGCACAACGCGCATACCCTCCTGTCTGTTACACACAGGGGCGCGCCCAGGCATGACTAAAATATCTAGATCACAATGTGAAATATTATTATTGTGTAGGCTATATCAAAAATGCATAATAATAAAAGGTTCCATAGGTCCACATACCTTTCCCTCAGCGAAGGGAAACGATGCCACATTACATTGCTCTCAGCCCACTCCATCAACATCCAGGCAATGTGCGATGGTACGGGACAATGGCTATCCATTAAAAAGGAGCTGATAACACCTATATCAAGCCTAATTGTCATTTGCACCTAATGCCTGAATTGTCATTCAATGGAAAACTCGCACACTGCAATAGACGGACATTTGAGTTCTGAAAATGCGCTTCAGATGTCATTACAATACAGCTCTGGTTATCTAGGAATACAGCCTGTAAGTAAATAGAATGGTTTGTGACTGAAAATAGTTCAAAACCTTGTCCAGTGAATATTGCTTTTATTGTTTTTCAAATAGCCTAGGCTACAGCGGACTCGCTGTGCATCAGGTTTTTTCGATAGCCTGTGGTTAAAAAACGGAGATAAATGTCATCAAGTTAACTGAATTGTAACCTTAGCTTCGTCCTTCATATTTTTTTTATTACAGAGACAAGGTTTCCATACCCTCAGCTTATTAAAACCCTGCTGATTTCACCTGTTATTCCATAACTGAACAAAAGATTTTAAAGAGAACTAAGTGTCTAATTAGAAACAAAATTTGCAGCACGTTACACAATTCATTTACAATTAATTTTAATTCCATTATCTGCATGTGCGCTTTACAGGAGCAGGTCTGTTTCCCCTGCTGTAAATCACACTTTTCACAGTCTTCCTGGGAAAGTGGATCGTTTTAAAGTATTACGCTACCAGTAAAACAGGTTGGTCACATTTCCATAAGCAGGACATTATAAAACAAGGGAAAATATGCTGAACCTATGGGTTGCCAACCTGACAGATTTATTGTATTTTGTGTCATCATTAAGGCAAAATAACGTTATTTATGTTATTAATCAAAATTAGAATGCAGGTAGCCTAATGAACTTCGGATGAAGCTTGAACATGAGTTCATTGCATAATCAAATGAAATTCGTTAAACAAGCACGCTAATTTGGTATTTTCTAAGGTGAGATGGAAGCAATTGGTCGCTTATTCTCAGCTGTTGCAGGTGCTTTTAACGAAATTTAACCGCATATATTTTGTAAACAGCACTGTCAGGAATTACCGGGAACTCATAATGGTTAGCCTGAATAATATTGATCATAGGCTACTATTGACCCATATAGCCTATTCCTTGATCGCACTAAACACGCACAAGCATGTCTGTTTCGCCATCATAAGCAATCCGCCAAGGTGGAAAAGCAGGCTTTTAAAGGGAATGGGATATGACATTTTAATTGGTTTATTGCATGTCACGCCCAAGACACACCTATAATTAATGAAGAGACTAAGTTCAGCCCATTTGAACGTTGCGCCATGCTTAGCGCCCAAAAAACACGCCGTTAAAATAGCAAAAGTGGACTTGGACACGCCCTAAATGGACTTTACGCCATGCACTTAGACCAAGCGCCAAGATAGCCAAGATAGAGCCCAATATGTTGAAAATTGACATTTGCATTAACAATCTAATCTGGTTGTTCAAAAACATCTAATACCGGTTTGCACCCCTGGCCTTGCCAGATCCAAGTATGGCCGGTGCCTTTTAGGGAGTGGCAATTGGTGGCTGCTCCCGGGTGGGGGGAGGGACTCGGCGAGAATCATCGCGCACAGGCGGCCCTGGACAAGTTGGAGCTCGAGGAGACGATGTGGCGCCCTCCTACCAGCTGACTGGGTTGTGTAGCGGAAAATTCTCAAGCGGTTGCTACAGGGGGGAATTGAATAACATAGGGTACAATTGGCTACCAAATTGGGGGGAAAAAATGGACAAAAACTGAAACAAATAAAAAATACATTTAAAAAAAAGTAAAAATAACAAACTAATTGGCTATTATTTTGCATGTACCTATTTATTTCTGGTCAATTAAAGTAGAAAAAACACACCTTTTCGATTGTAGTGAACTTTGCAGAGAGACAATATTTTAGTGATGCATTTTATTGTATTGCATTTATTGACAGTGCAATTATGTTCCAAACTGGTTTACCAACACTAGCTGTACTTCCTAACTTTTTAAAAAGTAAATATTGTTCAAACAAAAAAATTGGTACATGCAATTGCTGCTATTTTATGCACATTTTATTAAATGTAATTACATCTTTCAATACATTTGAATATATAAGACCAGTTCTATATAATAATATGCTATGGGAATAATTAATATAAACTTAATTTAAAGAGTTCATGATATAACTGCAATTAAAACTGTAAATTGATTTTGATAAATTATCAATTTTATGTTAAACAGAATTCAATTTATTTTCATGTTGGGATCAAATCATTGTATTTCTCTTTTAGTCATGACAGACATAATTCACTTATATGTGTGCTTGTGATAGTTTATGGTTTAACAAAATGTCCAGAGATGATGCAATCCTAAAAATATATACAGTTGAAGTCGGAAGTTTGCATACACTTAGGTTGAAGTCATTAAAACTCATTTCTAACCACTCCACAGATTTCATGTTAGCAAACTATAGTGTTGGCAAGTCAGTTAATCTACTTTGTGCATGACACAAGTAATCTTTCCAACAATTGTTTACAGACAAATTATTTCACTTTTAATTCACTATATCACAATTCCAGTGGGTCAGAAGTTTACATACACTAAGTTGACTGTGCCTTTAAATTTTTGATATTTGGTCACATCTCCTTTAGCTTTGCATGCCATGACTTCCTGATGTCTGTGACCCAACAACATCAAAAGACTCTTGATAGCTTATTTTCTGGTGCTCTTACAAGCGATACTATAACGTCTCTGCATTTGAATGGATCTCTATGGGAATTTGGGGGTGGGACTAGATTTAGCTGTAAATTATGCTGGAACAGTATGGAATACATGATTGGTGAAATGGCTAAGTCATCAAGGGTCTGAGGTATCAAACAATCAATATGGATGGATCACTTTAAGGGTTGTTTCTCCTAAAAAATTTGTTTTAATGACTTCAACCTAAGTGTATGTAAACTTCCGACTTCAACTGTATGACAGTCAAAAAGACAACTTATTAATGCTGGGAAATGTCAGATCATATTCATGTATAACATATTTTGACACACACACACACAGACAGACAGACAAACACGCACACACACGCACGCACACACACACACACCGGATCTCTGCCCTAATAGCAAATTCCTTGACAATTCTTAATTCTGTATGTTTCGACATTGTTGCACTTTTTATGTCCGCACTGCTCCTGGAGGGCCTTGGCATTAATCCTGTTTTATTGACGGGAAACAAAATACTTTTGTCCGCTCGTCAGGGGGAGGTTTAGATATGGTTTTAATTACTGTCATTTCATAATCTTTTTGAGCTGTGTAAATTGCAACACTGTAATACGTCAAAGGAAGGTGTCTCTTACAATGAGACTTTACTTACCACTCGGATTCATTGGACCACAAGCTCTGATGTCAAACGTGAAATCTGCCAACTAAAAAAAAAATAAAAAAATAAAAAGGCATTATCCAGTGTGGCTTACACAGCTTACGTTCTCTTTTTTTATACATACAATCCATTTATACAGCTGGATATTTACTGAAGCAATTCAGGTTAAGTTTCTTGCTCAAGGATATAACTGCCAGCGCCCCACCTGAGAATTGAACCTACAGCCTCAGAGTTACGAGCCCCTTTGCCGCCCTAAAACCTTTGCATTGTCTTCAGAAATGTATCAGTGACAACATACATTACTATATACTGAATGAGAACCAAACAGGCACTGAACATATAGTCCTGTACTGCTCAAGGGATAATCTTCCTGTTCGCTTTTCATATGCATTTAATACACATGTTCTAAATCCAATTTAAGAACTGGTCTGATACTCAGATTTAGTATGAAATCCATTCATTTTAATTTATTATTATTTTTGGACTGCGTAAATCAATGAAGATTCCCCTGCGCTCTGCATTTCCACAAATCTACACCCCCAACAACTCAGCCTGCATTCCCCCCATAAAAACACTAAAAAGATTATTAATATTAACATTGCTGCAAACATCATTGTATGCAGGATTTGTACCTTGCACAAAGAATGCTTGTGACCAATCTGTATATAGACTACAGCCAGAAAAGCTGACAAAAATGCACTATTTTTAAAATTTTATTTTTCAGTTTTGTATTCAGCAAGATAAGTGCCTTCTCAAAAATAATGAAAATATGTTTTCTACTCTAGTGTAACAATTTTAAATGAGGGAAAAGGGAAATGCGCACTAAAATGGACTAGACCACAAAATTTCAAGTATGTGCATAATTTACTTTTTTTCTGAGCACTCACCAATTATGTCAGACCCATAATGTCTGCCTGGCCTTGCCTTATTAATGCGTCTATTCCAACCTGCTTTCTCTAGTGGAACATAACTGGAGAAATGGTTCTCCCTGTGTTCTTACAATTCCATGATAAAGTATGCCTTATTTTGCCATTTTGCGGTGTTTCACTGTTTTGACTGACTTTTCTCCATTTGCCGTTTAAATTACCCACAGTTATATGGACTGTGCATTTTAAAAAGATTAGTTGCATTTTTATTGGTGCAAAGGGGTCTGTCTGTCCTGCACCATTCCTAAAGGCCTTTTCTGCAAAATCTCTACTAATTTCTTAAATACTGTTTCCCTCTTCTCTCTCCAATTTTAAAGCCCAATAGTATATATCAGTGCTCATCGCTGAAAGCTTTTGGTAGTTTTCCCTGTAAATATCTTGTATTTCCCCTCTTTATACACAGTTGTAGTAAAGCCCTGATTGTAGCACACCCCTGTACAGCAGGTGGCAATATGCAGTACGTATCCAGTACATCAGGTGGCAACCTTGTTTTTGTGAATACATTTTGAAAAGTCAAAGTAGTCGCAAAGTAACAGTGTATAGAACTGTATAAAAACTTGAAACAGAACTGCTTTCTCAATGTCAACATGGTAAAGCCGTTTGATACTTTGGAAAAGAATGCAACCTCCTTGAATATGTAGCCACATATTTTTTATCCAATTTGAACATCATTTTGAAATAAAGCCGTGTTAAAGATAGACCCTGCACCTGGGATATCACGTAGAAGCAAAATGAGTGGGGCAATGCCACAGATTGTTAATAAAAACCTTATGACAGTTCTGTGATTAAAACTGAGAGGCTGCACTGTCAGGAACACATCTCATTTTTATCATTTTAAATTAAAGGAGCTATATGTAACAAATTTACTGTACTAAATCATAAAATGACCATGATATGTCATCAGAGATTAAGGAAACATGCTCAGTCGAAATACTGGCTTCTCCGGCAACAATGCTACAGCCAGTATGTTCTCCTTTGAAATTTCCATTCCGGGTCGGAAAGTCTGTATTTGTTTTGGCCTGTGTGATTCACTATTCTCCGAGTTGACTCCGCCCAGCCCATTACGAACAACCAGATGTACTCCGGCACTCCGACAGCCGATTTACGAATGCCTAAGCTAAGTTCAACATCGTTTTCATTTAGCTAGCTAGCTAAAGATTTAAATATATATATGTATATAGTTACTAGCTAAACATAACACTAACTTTAGCTTATATCTGTGTGACCGTAAACATAGCCAGCCATGCATCTAGATAACATTGACAGAGTTATAAAAAAATCCACATGAGCTGGTTTATAATTTGCAAAGAGTAAATAAATTGCAAACGTATACATTAGCTGATCAATTTACAGTGTAGGACTCGTCGTCGCTTGTCATTGTCAAAATAGAATAAGCTTATCTCAAAATATAATGTTGTGCTCAGCTCGTCTTGCGCTCGTGTTCGGCCAGTGTCCTCAACCTGGCAACCCGCGTGAGCTTCGAGTCTGGGGAGGAGGGGGCGGGCGGAGACAACTTGCCAATATTGTGAATTTGGACTGCAGTACCCATTTTAAACGCTCAGTGTCAATGTTACATATAGCTCCTTTAAGTAAATGAAACTATAACTTGCTAGCTACCTAGTTCAAAATAGATGTTTCTAGCTAGCTAGATGTAGAAGTTTTTTTTTCTGAATTGATAAAATCTTTCTGAGAAAAAAACGTTTACCAGAAAAGCAAACAAAATAAAATAAATCTTCCAAAAACATAAAACATAAAGTCTCTGTCCAGCAGCCTAATTTCTACTCATTTCAGGCCATTTTTCTTTCCGTCTTGTGCAGGTTTCAGAATCGTCTCAGCGGCATCTTTGTTCCAGCCCAGTGCACCTCATACATGTCACATTCACATAGTATACATAGCTCATGTACGCATCATACAGGTCTCACTTACATAGCATACACGTCTCATGTACATTTCACACGTCTCACTTACATAGCATACACGTCTCATGTACATCTCACACGTCTCACATAGCATACACGTCTCATGTCCATCTCACACGTCTCGCATAGCATACACGTATTAAGTACATCTCACACGTCTCACATAGCATACACGTATTAAGTACATCTCACACGTCTCACATAGCATACACGTATTAAGTACATCTCACACGTCTCACATAGCATACACGTATTAAGTACATCTCACAGGTCTCACTCACATAGCATACACGTCTCCTGTACATCTCACTCACATGGCATGCACGTTTCATGTACACCTCACACGTCTCACTCACATGTCTCTTGTACATTTTGTACATTTGTCATTCTTGTTTCATGGTGTTGATTTGAATTGGAAAGTGTGCAACCCAGTAAATCAGTAATTATCCATACATATCCAGCTGTCAAAATGGCTTGTTAAAGTCAGAGGCATTTACTCAGTAAAATGGCTGTTTGCTTTCACATAAATGTATTAAATTAACTTTGACTTAAATTATATTTTATGAATTCGACTGCTGCAGACCAAGTGATGGTGGCTGAAAAATACAACAGAATGTAGCTTAAAGCACTTCTGTTTGTTCAAATTAAATGGAATCAAATATGTTTTTTAAAAGCAAAAACAATATTATTGCAAGCATTTATGGAATGTATCACCACGGCATGCAAAATACAAAAATGCCACCTTAATTTGAACAATTGCCTTGATGATTGTTAAAATGAATTAATTCCTGGAAAAGATGAAGATGCAACATCTTTTTCATCTTATGTTCAATACTCAAATACACACACTTCATTATTCATTGGCAAAGTAGCAACAGACATTAGCAAAGTGATACTAATTGCATTCCGTTTCTGGAAAAGATACATTTATGAATAAATGAATGAACTAAACAACCGTCACACTGAAACACAAAGCAATCACGCGCATGTAATCCCGCTCCCCGCTCCCCCCTCCCAATCGCAGTACTTTTCAATCATCGTGTTTAATTAACTTTTCATTACTGTTAATTTAAACAAACAAACAAACAGTATCTTCCCCTTTGGGGGGACCATGATAAGAAATGCACCCCCCGCCTACACACACACACACACACACAAAGCAAGTGTATCTAAAACGACAGAACAGCTTTTGTCCTGTTTGGCTATGGTATGTAAATGACAGGTCTCTGCCATCCCCCGTGGTTCCAAGCCATTAGCATGTCACTGAATTGGCTTCCGTGAAGTTGAATGTAAGACGATGCAAAAGGAAAACAACTTTTTAAATGATTTTTTTTGATAAACTTGCATTTCTGGAAAAAAAACGATTGCATATAAAATGCACTGGCATAGTTTGGATGTAGTATTTCACACAACCAAAGCTTTGTTTTGACTTGCCTCCAGGCCAGCCTACTATTGCGTCTGGAGTTGCACATTAGAAACCAGTGAAGTAACAAGTGCCTTGAACAATGCTTATGAATGTATGATATCTGCTTAGTTATTATTTATATATATATTTAAACTGAGGACTCTTAATGGATACCTCACAGCCACTTTGATGTCATTACGATCCGCTCCGGGATTCTACCTTCGGAATTCCATGCTGACATCAGTTCTTTATGAAGCATCAGCAAGTCGGGTCGTCTTGGTAACCGATTCTCCCACCAAATGAGCCCCAATCAATAAACCCTCTTTCAAAGTCACAGAGATCTCCTTTTGCAGCCATGAAAACCATAAATATATGTAACCAGGGCTGTCTGGAATTTACATACATGACCCTATGAGATGTTGAGATGTTATTTTCTTAATAATTTTCTTAATTCAGTTGCTTTGTGAATACAGATCCCACCATTTACCCAGGTGTTTCCATATTTAGTCACTACCTGTACATACGACATACTTATCCGCTTACCTTCATATGGATGTTGAATACATGGGATGTGATATCAGTCAACTTTGCAGTTTTCACCCTTCATTTTGAGTAATGAATTTTAGTATCAAGTGTGTGAATTATAATTTTTTTTGAAACCATGTTGGCACAAATATTATGACAGACTTTCAATAAATATTAATTTTATCTCTGTGGCTGCATGTTTATGTAATGTCTGCCTGGATCTTGTCTGCCTGAATATTATTATGTGCGGTGTCAGGAAACAATCTGGCAAGATCAGATCTTATGACTGTGACTTTTCCCTTTCGCAGGGATGCGGATTTAAAATTTAAACACGGCATGAATGATTTATGCAGTCGCTCTCTCAAGCCCTTGTCTTCAATATTTGAGTGCACTTGGAGTCCACTTTAGTACATCAATACGCAAAGTCTCCCCACAACTTTGGCGCTGAAGGATTTATGAAACCCTATACAGTCAAGTAAATAAGATCATTTCCCTCGTTAGTTCTAGAACCACGTTGGTTGTATTTTTATATATAAATGGAGCATTCCCATTTATATTTTCAAAAAGCTTTGAACTTTTGCCAGGTTCATTATTTCGGTATGCTCCAGTGATAAGCTGTGGAGATTTGTTCAGATTAGAAGACATTTTTACTCATAGTTAAATTAAGGCTGAAATAACAATTAAAGTAAGGGCCTATGCAAAAGAATGCAAAAGAATATCGTATTTGAAGTGTGGCAATATTTTAGCATTGGATCTCTTGCCTTTCTATTTCAAGATAAAGCACGTTTGAGATGGAGTGAGAAATTATGAATGGTAACAATAAATAAATAAATGCATATTTAATAACAAAATAAAGATTGAAGATCACATTGTAATATTTGTTTATCAGTGAATGTGGAGATATACAAAAAAAAGCAAAAACAATCAGTCTTTACCTCTAATGGACAGTTTTCTAATTTAAATAATTTTAATAAACCAAGAGCTGACATGAATGCCCCACTGTACTGTCGGGGGTTCCTCTGATATTATAACTCTGTTTCTGAAGTCATGCATCACTTATTTATTTGTTTTCAGAATGTTTTATTATTTTATTTCCCATAATTAGCAATACACAATTGCAATTGTACGCCTATCCCATTGGTACAACACCCCAACTTTTCAAGGTGGGACAGACTAGCATGCACATTCTTCAAAGCTTATTTCACCAATTATTTTCAGCAATCCGAGCTGGTAACGTAGACTAGAGGAATACACTTCTGGTGTAGTTCCAACACCCAGCCAACCAGAGGAGTGTACAGAGCACAATGAGACGTAGGAGACGGAGGAGAACGTGTTCATGACTTCCTGCCATAGTCGGCACTGGCTATAGGATAAGTCACCAATGGACCAGAATCTTTTTTTTCTGTTTACCAAGCTCTCAAGTCATTAGATAGCACAGTTGGATTGGATTTATTAAATATGTGCTTCTTGTAACCCTCGTGGATGAAACGTCCTTAGTTAAGATCATCTTAAGAGTGTTTTGTGTTTGTGCTTTATTCATTGTATGATTAAAATTATAGAAATTTAGTGACATGACATAAAACTGGTAATACAATTCGAGGGAGAAAGACAAAAAACAATGAAAGTAAATAAAAAAACAATGAAAAAACAATGAAAGTAAATAAAGAAAAAAACAAAATAGCCTAAGATGATCTTTTCCTAAGATCTTTTTGGGAAATGGGGCTCTGGTATGATAAGGGTGACACTGTCAGTTTATTTAAATGTGCACTGTCAACAGGGCACTTATAGAGGTTCTCCAGAAGGAACTGAGCGATTTGCCTCACAATTATAATTTAACATGAAAATCTAAGTCCAAAGTTGTTGGAATCTTCTAAGGACTTTGGATTTCAGTCGAGTCCTAATTCAGTCCTTTGGATTAGGACTAGAGTGAATACTCTATGAAGGCAATGGGTGGTGCTGTATGTCCAATCTTACAGTTGGCGCTTTCCCCAACTGAGATCAAGAGACCTCTCATTAAGGTACTGTTTAATCGACAGGAACCATTCAAGGATTTCCTTTGAGATTACTTTATATAAGACAGATGTGAGCATTGGACATACGTATACCGCACATACACAGAATCTGTAATAGATTTGGCCATGAGAAAAACATAAATCACATCTTCATTGCGTACATAATCGAACGGATTCTTGCTCCAGCTGTAAAATATCTGGAAGGCGGGGGTTTAATCCGAGCAACATTGCGATGATTTTAGTGCCTTCTATTACAATCAAGGGTTTTCCTGCCTGGGTCGCTCAGACGGCTAGAGAGTCAATTATATCAGCTAATTACAGAATGGGCCGGTCACATCCCAAAATGTCCAGTAATGATAGAGGCCAAGAGGGCCAGAAAAGGAAGGGCGTAATTAGGCAGATGGGATGGCAGGTCATTAGACGGGGCCGTCGCGGCTCGGGCTGAGGTTTTCTGTCCTCGGGGCGCGTGGCGCAGCGCTGTAATCACAATGATGTTCACACCATCTGCATTGCATCCTGGCCAAAATGGCCGACTGCTGGTGGCCTCCGTTTATAGCCTAAGAAACGGCAAATGGAAAGCCTGTTCTCTTTCTAATTGCACTCGTCTTTTTATTAAATTATGCATCAAATGCAACGTGTAGAGTATATATCTCACTCATGTCCACATTGAATTGTAGATTTACTCTGAAGGGGCACAGTAAGTGTATTACTATAACTGAAATAATTCACCCCAAAGTGAACAGAAGCCTATAAAGATATCTATGTAATTCGTCTCCAGCTCCCTTTGCTAAATAATTGCTGCTGACATTATGAGAGTGAGAATGTCATGTCAGGTCTTATATACTTAAACATTATGCATAAATGAGATATGCAGAGTCCTGCCTAATTTAAGGTTTTAGAAGACATTTTTGGGACATAAGTCTGGGTAGGATTCCAAGATATATTTGAGGCCCAATATAATGTAGGTACTTGTAGATTTAAGGGATCAAGTGTAATTTTTCAGGGCTTAGATCACATCTATTTAAATGTAAGTTGGTGCTATTGTGAACATATTTTTATTTTTAAATCACATGAATCACTAATATCAGTTAAAGTTCTAAGCTGTGAGGCTATTTAGCAAAATTGGGATTTGTGTACTTAGTTATTACTAGTTAAAAGCAGTCAGTATTGTGTTAAATATGTCTCAGGGGCATTGAGCTATTGTGCTATTTTTTAATGAGTCTAGTCTTGCGACTGCTTGATAATTAGTGACGCTATATGGGGAGAATATAAGCTGCATGTGATTCAGAAAACCATCGGCTTCAGGCTTAGAGCAGGAATGTCTTCATCTCCAGAACATGTCTGCTGTGAGGCGGCATTGGGGTTTGCAGTAAAATAAGTAAAGAAATAATTTGTTTCAGTGTCAAATGGACTCGTATGGGCCAGGTGGTATTAAATATAAATTTTATTTCAGCAGTATTATAACTTGAGGTGTGGCTGGCAGAGCTTTATATGGACTGATTGAATAGCGTGCATTAGTCTGACTGACTGATGTCATGCTAAAGGTTAGAAGCTGTAATGTGTCAACATCTGTCTTTTCAGGACTGTAGTGTAATGTCATGCTAGTATGAAGTCATTTCCAGGTTTGATTCTCTGTTGAGCCCCCGAGATTTAATGAGAAAGGGATGGATTACCTGCCATAATTAGCAGCTCTGCACTTGGTGCAGAT
The DNA here is from genome assembly GCA_029718625.1 of Synaphobranchus kaupii. Taxonomy (NCBI): domain Eukaryota; kingdom Metazoa; phylum Chordata; class Actinopteri; order Anguilliformes; family Synaphobranchidae; genus Synaphobranchus; species Synaphobranchus kaupii. The sequence continues at coordinate 14,295,313 of CM056383.1, read as the reverse complement.
AGCAGAACATTAATTTGCTGCCGCATACGGTACTAAGCCTGCTTATCTGGAGTTTAATACCAAGGCCTCTGAAGAACCAACAAGATCATGTGTTCAATCTTATCAGAACATACCTTTGAACAAAGTGAACAAGTATTTGTATTTTTACACAGCTGTATTTGTTTGTTAGTTAATAAACCCCACATTGGTGATAAGTATATTGTAGGGCAAGGGGGGGGGGAAATCTACTGTATGACTTTTAATGATATTGTGGTCGAGAGGAACCAAGGCCAAATTTGATGAACAAAAGTTTAGTAACAAGTGACACACCAGTACGGATACAATACCACATTTGCCATGTGTTACACAAGTGCATTTAATGAGCCACTAACTGAATCCACCCACTTTTCCTCAGGTTGTGATAGTCCCCTCCCCCTTCTTCCAGTAAGTCAATGTGAAAATGGTAATTGGTGGATTTTTAGTTTTTTTTTAAATTTTTTTATTTTTTATTTTTTTTAACAGACAAGATAGTTTGCACTGCCGGGTAGTTGTTTTTCAAAAGCACCATTCTCTTGTCCCACGCACCATCAGCACATTACTGAAATTGCTTTCACTCTTAAAGGCCAAGCCGAAAGCTATTCGCACTGAGCATTTTAGGGCCATTTCCTTTCTTCTGAGCCACTTTTGTCACAAGTTTCTTAATCAGGCCTGAAGTTTTTTTTAAAGTTTTTTTTTTATTGCTGTCTGAAACCAATCATCTAGACTACATTTAGGTTCAGCTGGTATGATGGTAAATTTCACTCAAGGCAACAATGTGGGAACCAAATGCTTTTGTATATTTCTGCAAGTTGAAGTTAGAGTGCTGGAGCATCCATTAGTCAATGACTGCCTGGATGCATACTGTGTGGCTTGTCATTCATGTTTTGAAAATATCACCAGACATGCTATGAGTGAGTTTTTTATTTTTTATAATAATAATGATAATTTAAAAAATGGTATAATGTTGGAAAGTTCCAGTTCATGCAAGATCCTCTTGAGAACCAAGGTTAACATTCTCATATTCTGCTGCTCTTTCAACAATATCATCCATTTGGAATGGAATGCACTGCCTTTCCGTCTTAGAGGAAGAAACATGCTTTTATCTGGGTTAGATTGCTTTGCCTAGGGTAATATCCGGCAGACATAAAGCATGGCTTGACAGGAGATTCAGGTGAGTACTTCAGCTTGAATTTATTTCATTTTTCAATTTCTATCACAATACTTTCATTTGTGAGTTTAAATTACACATTGGGAGGCTTTTGAGTGAGTTGCAGAGCACAGCCTTGGAGCTGGTCAGCAATAACTGGAATATTCTGTCTATAAATCACCAAAGTTTATAGAAGCAGCAGGAAAATGCAGAAGCAAAGGTACATTTCAGAGTGGTAGATTTGTTTAGCTGGTTCTTTTGTCCGTGTAACTAAATAATTCAGAATACAGAGGTATAAATCACATATAAAATTAAGAGAGATAGTCTTGTCTTTTTTATTAGACCATATAGTATAATTAAAATGGATACACGGTTTTAACGCCATTGAAATTTTCCTACGGAATAAATGTGTTTGTTACGACCCCGGAAATGGACTGGACCCAAATGCACGACTCGAACACAGGAATGCCAATACTCAATATTTTATTGCTTGATCAGGGTAGTCCTGAGCAAGGGGAGAAAGGCAAAAGGTGGTTAAAGTTCCAAGCCGGAACTGGACTTCAAAAGACAGACAGACAGAGCGCGTAGCTCTAATAAATTATGCTTCGACCAGTACTCCTGAAGCATAGGGAGAACATAGAATACAGACAGTCCAGGTATGAGTCAACAGGGGTGCAGTGGGAGCAGGAGAGGCCAGGGTAGGAGATGGAGACGGACAACCAGTTTGATGGAGCAGGGGATGAGCGGGAGCGGGAGCAGGGTGGAGTGGAGCGGAGCGGCAGAAGAAGTGCAGGACAGTGGAGCGGGGTCCGGGCAGGACGCAGGCGTTGCAGCAGGGCAGTGGCAATAGCGGCACAGCAACAGCAGAGCGACAGCAGCGACGGCAGCAGCAAAAGCGACAGCACATCAGCAGCAACCGCAGCACTGGCAGTAGGCGGGCACCGCCGCAGAGTGGAGGAACAGGAGCCCTGGCTGCATGCACACACGTCAGATGGATGGCAGGGAAACCGCAACACAGGCAGGGATAGCAAACAACTGCAGGTTGGCAAACTGAAGCAGACAAAGTTAGTAATAGCGAGGCAGAAATGATTGAACAGCGGGAAATGCCGTTCCAGACAGGAGCAGACTTAGACGGAATAGCAAGGCGAGTTAACGCCGGTACAGGACAAGACTTTAAATTCAAGCTAGACTGGATACTAGGACTCAAGACAAGACCAGAGGTTTCAGACAAAGAGCATTAACGAACTGGCACAGGACAGAGAACACCGGGTGACTAAATGCAAACGTTAATTGGTATCAATTAGGTGCCGCGTGCGAATTTATGCGAGGGTGATTAACAGAGCGGAGAGTGTGGAATGCATGCAAAATGGGGAAATGGGATAGGCTGAGAGAAGTGTAGTGAGACAGGGTGACACAAAGGGGAAAACCACGCCCAACCTGCAGCTAGGGGGAACGGACTATGGAGAGACGAACACGAGACAGGGGGAGAAGGAAAACACGGGAAACGAGAGGACGGGAGTGAGGACGTTACAGTGTTTGCGTCATCCACAGGTGTCAGACTCCTGGAGGGCCGCAGTGTCGTGTCTGCAGGTTTAACTTCGATCCTGGAGGGCCACAGTGTCGAGCTGAAACACACCAATAAAATCAGCAAAGTGATTAATTTAAGTCACTGATTGGCTAAATAATCCACACACCTTGTTCTCTAGGCCCTAACTGGCTGCTCTTTGATAGAAATGCACAAATGCCTGCAGACACTGAGGTTCTCCAGGACTGTTTGTGACCCATAGCGTAGTCTCGAAGGTGTAGGCTTGAATAGAGGGTGCCATAGCTCTTGTCTATAACTCTGATGTGATTTTGTTTCTTGTTTCTGAAAGGGCAGTGGACAACCTTGCCTTTGGAAGTAAATCTTAGGATTAGTGTCGGATATCATTCCCTCAGTTTCTTGTTCCTGTTCATATTCTCTTTCATCAAATGAGAATCACCGCACAGTTTTACAGCCTGAAAGCTTTGGAAGTGTAGATACAAGGATTCTAAGAAGTGTGAGAATCTAGTGTCTTCTTAAGGCCAAGTACACGAAGAAACAACCCATCTGATTTAAATCAACAATGTATGAAAGAAAAACAACCAAAAAGTGTTTAAATATAATTGTAAAGGGTAATAAAATAATGGTATACGTCTGGACAAATCCTTTGCAATTTTTCTATATTTATCTGAGATTATAATGGATGGAATATGCATCATTTTCCATTTTTCAAATGTTTTTGAACCTTTCAGAATTTTCTCAACTTTGCTTGTTTTGTAAGTGCATGTTTTTTTACACCAAATAAAAGTTTAACTTAAAGGTATTTATGGAACCTTACATCCTAACTGTCTGTATAACACCCAAACACCTCAGTTATTTTTCTCAATGCATTGACTCAGCATATGAGAGACAGGCAATGCAATTCATTTCCTGGACTTCTGTATTTATATGGAATAAATAGATTCCAACTTTCCATATGTCATTGGGGAGACTGTGCCTGTGCAATGGTGTGACTGAGTTTCCAACAAACTGTTTTGTTTATCAGACATAAAAGCCCTTAATGGCAGTACACATCTTAAAATATTCAAATTTTAAATCTAATTTAAAGTGATTGTTTTTGTACTTTCTCATTTTTAATTTTCAGTAGATTTTTATTTTTATTTTTAAATAGTAATTTTGAACTTCAATAAGAGCTGTGTAATAAAATCCCTGGAGGCTGAAATATACAGTCAAGCCGGAAAGTCTGAACACTCCTTTCACCTTCTCCACGTTTTATTACGTTACAGACTTATACTACAATAGATTGAGTTCATTTTTTGCCTCAAACATCTACACACAATAGCCAATAATGACGAAGTGAAAACAGGTTTTTAGAAAATATGCAATTTTATTTTACTGACAAAAATAGGTTATTTAGGGGTTACATATCTGTACACACCCTTAGCCTAATACTTGGTTGCTGCACCTTTGGCAGCGATTACAGCTTCAAGGCGTCTTGGGAAAGAAGCTACGAACTTGGAACACTTGTTTCTGGACATTTTTGCCCATTCCTCTTGGCATATCCTTGCAAGCTCCGTCAGGTTGGATGGGGAGCGTCGGTACACAGCCATTTTCAGCTCTTTCCACAGATGTTCAATTGGATTCAGGTCTGGGCTCTGGCTGGGCCACTCAAGGACATGCACAGACTTTCTCCGAAGCCACTCCTTTGTTCTCTTGGCTGTGTGCTTCGGGTCATTGTCATGTTGGAAGGTAAACCTTCGCCCCAGTCTGAGGTCCAGAGCGCTCTGGAGCAGGTTTTCTTCAAGGATCTCGGTGTACTTAAGCTGCATTCCCTCTATCAGGACTAGTCGCCCCGTTCCCGCTGCTGAAAAACATCCCCACATCATGATGCTGCCACCGCCATGCTTCACTGTAGGGATGGTATTAGCCAGGTGATGAGCGGTGCCTGGTTTCCTCCAGACGTGACGCTTGGTATTCAGGCCAAAAAGTTCAATTTTGGTTTCATCAGACCAGAGAATCTTGATTCTCATGGTTTGAGAGTCCTCTAGGTGCCTTTTGGCAAACTCCAAGCGGGCTGTGATGTGCCTTTTTCTAAGGAGGGGCTTCCGTCTGGCCACTCTACCATAAAGGCTTGATTGGTGGAGTGCTGCCTGGATGGTTGATCTTCTGAAAGGTTCTCCCATCTCCACAAGGATATGCTGGAGCTCTGTCAGAGTGACCCTCGGGTTCCTGCTCACCTCCCTGGCCAAGGCCCGTCTTCCCCGATTGCTCAGTTTGGCCGGGCGTCCAGGTCTAGGAAGATTCTTGGTGGTTCCAAACTTCTTCCATTTACGAATGATGGTGGCCACTGTGCTCTTTGGGACCTGTAAAGCTGCAGAGATTTTTCCGTACCCTTCTCCAGATCTATGCCTAGACACAATCCTGTTTCTGAGGTCTGCAGATAATTCCTTTGACCCCATGGCTTGGAGTTTGCTCTGACATGCACTGTCAACTGTGGGACCTTATATAGGCAGGTGTTGGCAATCCCCAATCATGTCCAATCAATTGAATTTATCACAGGTGGACTCCAATTAAGTTGTAGAAACATCTAAAGCAGTATCAGTGGAAACAAAATGCACCTCAACTCACTTTTGGGTGTCATATCAAAGGGTGTGCACACTTGTGTACATATGATATTTTACATTTTGATTTTTAATAAATTAGCACAAATGTCTAAAAACCTGTTTTCACTTTGTCATTATGGGCTATTTTGTGTAGAATTTCGAGACAAAAAATGAACTCAATCTATTGTAGAATATGTCTGTAACGTAATAAAACGTGGAGAAGGTGAAAGAGTGTGCAGACTTTCCGGCTTGACTGTATAGTCTATTATCACCAGTCGCTGGCCTGAATTCTCCTAACCACCCAGACAGCTCATATATTGCCTCTACCTTGTTTAAAGTGGGGCTCTCTGTCTTAATGTATGAGTGAGCTAACAGGATGGGTATATAATGAAAAATGAAGAGCTGATGAATTTATAAATCTTGTCTTACAGCTTTCAAGCCTATTGTTTGGCATGTAGCAGCTTCCACCTTAAGTCCTTAAAAACAAACGGGAATAGTCCCTTATCAAAAGTATAGTGCTTGAATTCACCATGGCAACAAAACACAGCAACGTGTCAGAACATACTTTTGCACATTATCTCAGTGTGTTCTTTTTAAGGTAGTTAAAGCCGTGGCTAACGCATTACATGGAAGCCCGGGGTGGCAGTGTGTGCAGTGGATTAAAAAGCTTGCTTTGTAACTGTACGATTCCCTGTTCCCAGATGAGCTGCCACCATAATATTCTTAAAATGTACCAATACATCTAGAGCTGTCTAAACACACTGAAATGGCAAGATTTTACATGGCAAGTCATTGAGAGTGTCATTACTATACATATAATTATTAATAAAAAATAATAAGTACATGTCTTCTGGTTATAACCAAAAAGACTGGGCGCAATTGCATTCTCCGTGATTTATGACTTCTAACAAAGCGGCTAAAAACAGTGAAGGGGATAGTTTTTGAATCCGGTCATAAGTGAACTTTTAATTGCAGCCCAGGATTAGCATATCTGAAAATAAGTGAATATAATTTTTGTCTATCTGTTAAGAAGTACAGCCCAGTGAAAGTGCCTCTTATTTTCTCTGTCAAGTCATGGATGGTGGTAATTTCAGATCAGTTTACAATAGCAATGATGGAGTCTCTAGGGCCCTGGTATTCAAATCATGGTCCTCAGGTCCCGATATGAATATCCATTCTCTATGACCACAGAGGAGTGTGATGATGGAAAGATGTCGAAGGTGAGTGACCCTAAATAAAGAGATGGAGAGGAGTAATGCTGTGGCATCTGTAAGTATGAGCAACCAATCCACCGGACCACAGCTCCAGCCACCATCTCTTCTACCGGTGTTAGTTTTCCTCAGAAGTGGCAGTGACTTGGGGAAGATGGGATGAGTTCTTCTGAAATAAATTTCATACCCCACAACGGAAGAGCCTGTGGCTCTGATAGAATTCCCCCCCCCCCCCCCCCCCCCCCCCACAGCTGCACTCAATAATACATTACATTACGATAATACATTACACGCATTACATTACAATCACTTGGCAGACAGAGGCTCTTGTGCAGAGCGCCGTACAGGAGTGGAGAACATCAGTGTTATTCTCAGGCATCGAAACATTCAGTATCACCAAGGACTGTTGAAAGTGCCGGGATTTCGTTCCATCCGAACCCTTCACTGCGGAAATGGATGCATCATTAGATTAACAAAGCAGGTGACTGCGGGGCTCAGTACACCCTCTACTATACCATACAGAGTGCTTCAGAACTTTTTATAGGCTTTACAGTGCCCCGCTCTTCACCATTAAAGCTCTTCTTTTATTTATTTATGTTCCTCTGTGATGAAGAGTTACTGGATAAGTGGTCAAGGTGAGACTGGATAGAGAAGATCAGAAGCACCCATTAATAGAAGAAGCACGGGTTTCCACGCCGACTCACAGACCTCCGAAGGAACGGGTATAAATAAGCAGCTCCGCTGACTCAGACAGCCGGATTTCTCAAGGATTTTAAAATAGCACGCATTGTGAGTTCAACCTTATTACATGACTAGCAGAGACCTGAATCTGTGGACTTTTGCAAGTGTTTCAGCCTTAGTTAAATAGTGCAAAATCATCAAACATTCTCCGTCCAAGTACGTATTAATAGGCCTTAAATGTTTTTCGTATCCATTTGAGCTGAAAGCCTAATAAAACTCCGGTCCTTAATGATTAATCCAGCTTCTTGCCTGCCTGAGTGAATGTGCAGCAGAGGTTACAATAAGTTGATTTCCCAAACAAATGGTTCCCCGGGGTTTTTGGTTGTATCTTGTTTTTGTTTTTTTTAGTTCACTCAATTATCTTGCTAAAGAAAGCATTACCATTTAATTCCTCCTTAACAGCACTGAAAAATGCATTATGGAATGTCTTTGCACCATTCAATTACAAGTAGTGTGTTTTCAACTTGTAGATATAATGGAAGGGAAATTAAGTAGATCAAGGTTGACATACAGTACATGCACAGCTCTCGTTCTGAAGCACTGCTCTCAGCGAAATAATATCCAGACTATGTGCTTTTATTTTAAACTTGATAACACAATTTTGTACTGCACTCTATGGAACTGAACTACAATACGGCGACCTCGGGATGGCGGAAAGCCAAGAATACCTGAAAAGGAAAATACAGATCAGACTTGATTATGAAACGCTATTTTCTGTGAATCTCTGTGTGTATGCATTATTGACGACATTCAATGTCAAACAAAGAATTGATTGAATATGACCCTGTCACGTGCCGTGACACATCCCTGGGAGGGACAGAAGAGTTGGACGCAGGGAGACATGGGGATTCCAGGATTCGCTGGTGTTTTATAGTTGGAGGTAGGGGGGGGGGGGGTTCCCCAGTCTCAGACACGTGGGCTGTGTCCGAATCAGAGCCCTACACCCTTTTGAGTACGCATATTTGAGTCCACTTTGTCAAAAAGCTTTTGAGTGGGCGGCTTTTTCTCACAAACGGGGGCACTTAAAATACCAGGATGAACCCCTTACTTCCGGGGTTTTGTTGAGGGAATTCAGGAGCACACTCATCTGCAGAACTGTGCACTCACCTGACAATAAAAACGTAAAAACGTAAAAGACGTAGAGCGTATATGCATATCTATGGTACAAGAGTGGGTCATATTACGAAATACTCTTTTTTTTACTTTTGTTAATTCTAAATTTAAAAAGATATTACGAACTACTTCCTCGCTAGTTTGGAAAGAGTTTTGCGGGATTTCTTTCGCACGCTGCTTGCAATGTGAGGGCACATAGTAGACAGGGGCCCTGGACTGATTCGTAATGCAAGCCAGGTGCGTGTGACTCCTTTACCAGTAGGCATGGTCCTCAGATTGCGCTGATTCCTTCTCGCAGGCCGAGCCCTGCCACAGACCCAAATTTATTTATTAAGCCTCCCCCATAGGGAGTGGCTTATACCAGTTGTTGGATTTCTTTCTAAATTGATTTCCCGCAGGAATTATATGCGTCATCAGAGTCCATGTCCACCCACTAGTCCAAAAATTTTTCTTTATTTTTTAAGCCTCCCCCATAGCATTAAATCTATGCCGGAGCATAAATAGGTGAAATGCATATAGCCCGGTAATTGAATCTGGACATGGACACTTTCAACATGGATTTCAACTTAACAGCCGAGCAGAATTTACCCATCTCAGTGTCCCAACATATCTACATGTTTACGAGGCATAGTTCTCCTGTGGTGAGTCATGGTCTGCAATATAAAAGGGACTTATATTGAAATTGGAATTGCAGTGCTTTGGGAAGAAAAACAAACCAAGGCAGTGGAAGGGGAGGCGGGGGGAGGCTTTTTTCAAGCTACAACCTGTTGTTTTAATGCTTCTAACCATGGAAGTTTTACAGTCCTTCAGGTTTTGAGTGCAGTCATGACAATGCGAAGACATTAACAATCTCCATGGCTTTCTTTTGAAATGCAATGCATTTCGAAGAATGTAATTTTTCTCATTAAAGCATGTCATTCAGCCTGCCCAGAGTTTGACGTCTTACACAAAACATGATTAATTGTAGGAAAAACAGAGGTCAAAAGCAAGGAAATTGGTCTCGTCTTATCATATATTTCTGTCTGGCATGAAGAGAGCAGCATTTACGGTTTTCATTTTCCAAGGTTGTTGACAATTTTCGTGGAAAGATTTGATTAGTATTTTAGTTTACGTGTGATCCTGCTTTTAAAGGTAATGGGAAGTCAGAAAGCGCAATGTCTGTATCTAGGACTCTGCAGTGATAGCAGAGTAATCCACATTTGTAAACTGATAGCCTTGGATGTTCTACAGTTAATGGAAGTACACATAGTACACAAACAGGCACTAGCTGGCTGCAGGTCCTTGTGGGCAGATTTTTGTATTGATTAAAAGAGACAACGGCTCAATACAGTAGTTGCACATTAAAACTCCAACCCCAATGTCAAATCTCATGCCTGAAACATTTCGGATCCTGAGCTCTTTGATGCCATGACAGAGGGTTGAATGGACAACTTGGACCAGAGAGCACTCAACAAGTGCCAGAAATGTGAAAAAAATATAGCAAAGATGACCAGTTAGGCCATTCTGTTTCCAAGGCAGATGGTCTCAGTGCAGAGATCAGTACCCTTCCTGAGTATTGAGTAAAGGCTGGAGTTATACTTACCTTAGAATTCCGAGAAGTAGAGCGTGTGTTTTTGGCTCTGGGTCAGAACTTTCCATGAGCTAGGTGTCGCAGTAGTCTAATGTGCTCTAATCCCTGCATATATACAAACCAAAATGATAAATTGATGTAAAGACGTAAGAAAAATAATGATTTTCTAGAAAAAAATAAAAAAGATGAGAGACACTGACAGAAGAAAAAAATAAAATTGACGGCACAGTACGGCAATGAATGCTGAAATATATTGAATGCAGTACAATTTATACCAATGCATCATGACTATGCACTATACAGCTCCCTTTTGCTGTGTCAAAGGAGAATTACATTTACCAACTGCAAAAGGGAGAAATAAAATGGGGAAAACACAGAATACCTTATTCACAGTTTAAAAGCCTCCTACTTTTGTGGAAAGAATATGATTATGTATGCTGTATTAGGCCTTGGCACATAACAGAACGTTGCTGGGTAAGGGAGGAAAATTTCAGCATTTATTTATTATTTTTCAGTAGCTGTTAATCAGCTCTCAGCTTTTCAAGGCTCACTTAAACCGTGTGAGACTGCAAAAAGTTTCTGACAGTGTAACGGTAGAGTATGAAGTGTCTTGTAGGGCTTTCTGCACTATAATCTATTTTTCTCACTTAACTAAATTTAGATCTGTTCTGTCTGTGAAATAAGACTAAGAGTGACAAATCAGATTTGAGACGTAAACTTTCTGGAGCACAAGCACAGCAGTCACAGTGGAAGGTTATCGTTTTTGTTTTCCTGAAATACACTTCACATTAAATAAGATATTCCATGATGAGATCCTAAAGTGTTGCATTGTTCACCATTTTACTTTAAATCACAGGGACTTCTAAGTTGTCCATCTAGTGCATGGATGCGCCCCAAAATCTGGTGTAGAATCCTAAACTTTTTCCAATGCTGACTGTGGCTGCCGGCCCCACAGACCAATACACAAGTGTGTGTGTGTGTGTGCGTGTGTGTATATACAGTGCCCTCCACAATTATTGGCACCCCTGATAAAGATGAGTAAAAAGGGTGATACAAAAAAAATTCACCTTTTGGTGAGAAAAATCCAACCTTTAATTGAAGTAAATTTATTCTGAGAAAAAAAATCCCTCATCAAGAAATAATTATTTTTAACAAAACCCACGTGTGCCACAATTATTGGCACCCCTAGAAATTCTTATGAACAAAATATAACTGAAGCATTTTTTCCATTTATATTTTACTTTTTAAAGTTGATCAGTGTGTTTAGGAACTTTCAAACAGTAATCCATGACTTTCTGTTTCACTGGGGTATAAATATGAGGTGACACAGGGGCCATATTCCCTTATTCATAGATCAACACGGGAAAGATAAAGAACACACAAATCAAATGAGGGAAAAGTGTGTTGAGCTTCATAAGTCAGGGAATGGCTATAAAAAATAGCTACTCACCTGAAAATGCCCATATCTTGTCATGGTTTGGCAGCCTTCTCTTCATCTCTGCGGACGCTTCCTCTCGGAGCTGCGAGAGGGCGCTCCTGCAGTACTTTTCCGCTGGCTGTGCCGTGTTTTTCCGCTTCCCGGCACTTATCTGGCACACCTGTTTCTGGTTTTCCGCTGGCTATATAAGCACTGTGCTTCCTTATTCTGGTGCTTTTGTGTCTTCATTGCCACAGCACAAAGCTGGTAATGAGGTATAGGTTACAGACGAACACTTGTCCTTTTTATTCTAAAAAGAACACGCGGGACTTGTCTGTTAGAGTGTTAGAGTTTTCAGTTTAGAAATTCTTTCTCTTCGCTCTTTATTTCCTGCCCTGGTTTTTCTTTCCTGTCCCTCTTCTAGACAAAACCTCTGTTTTTTAGCCTTAGTTTAGCCTTACGCTGCGTTCTCACATCGAGCAACTTCGGTCGCCCAATTGCTGGAAGTCTATTCATTCTCTATGAAGCTGAGCGACGGTCAGTGACCTGAGCAACTAAGCCACTGAGCGACCAAAATCGGCCGATAAATGTTGCCCGCAGTTGAACTTTTTCGCCAACATCGGCCGTAACAGCCCATCAGAGTTTCGCGCTTCATATTTCTCCAACCGACACAAAACCATTTCGTGAATAATTGTTCCGTAACCTACGTAATATTGCCTATCAAACTAAGCTAGGTGAAATAGGGTTAGCAGCGGTAACAACAGTGAATAATTTATATATTATCATTGTATAATTATCAGTGTCATAACATAACCTTAAAGGATATATGTGGCTTGTTCTAGCAATATCACATTGAGCCCAAACTACATGTTGAGTTTTATACATAAATCTATCTATCTAGATAGATAGATAAAGATCGCCAGCTCGCGACGAAGATAGATATAGCCTATCGCTAGCTAGCGAGAGCACATAATTATCAGTTTCATGACATAACTATAAAGAATAGGCTGCATTGCAAATATGTCTTTCTTATATGTAGGCTACTGCCGTTGTTTCTCTTCATCAAAAAACTAGCTGCACGAGCTGACTTGGATGACACAACGGGAAGCTCTTGCCCCACCCCCAGCCTAGTAGACTTGATCGACCCAGCAACCAAGTTGCTCGCTGTGAAAATGCGGCGTTAGCCTCAGTTTCCTTCTGCCTTTTTAATTGTTTTAGTTCTCTGATTGTTTTCAGAGCTAGACGCACTCTGTCTGTTTTATTATTCTATCTGCTCGAGTCTGCAAGCTTCGCCCTATTTTTTGGGTTGTTATTATTTTGGCTTTAAGCCGGGAGGTTTTTTTCCCATTTCTTTTACTTTCTCCTTCCTTCTAGTGGCTATTCACGTTTCATGAATAACTTTCTGATTGCCTCTGTCACGTCTGGTCCTCCGAACCCGACCCCCCTTACAGGACGCAAAGGCCTTCATGGAGGGTCCAGCAAATCCTATAGAGGAGGATCAGGTCATGGCCACGCAACATACGGTGTTGGACGCCCATGGAGAAACCATTAGGGCTCTCCAGGCGCAGCAGCAGGCCATGTTGGTAGACTTCCTGATGTCTGTGACCCAACAACATCAAAAGACTCTTGACATCTTATTTTCTGGTACTCTTACAAGCGATACTATAACTTCTCTGAATTTGAATGGATCTCTATGGGAATTGGGGGGTGGGACTGGATTTAGCTGTAAATTATGCTGAAATAGTATGGAATACATGGTTGGTGAAATGGCTGTAAGTCATCAAGGGTCTGAGGTATCAAACGAGCCTGAAACCATCACTCTGCTGCCAGATATATATGGATGGATGATGGATCACTTTAAGGGTGGTTTCTCCTGACAAATTTTCGTATTGAACTCTATGGAACAATAAGTCAGGAGAAGAAACTCTTCAAGTTATCCATTCATATATACTGCATATCTGGCAGCAGAGTGATGGTTTAAGGCTTGTTTGATACGTCAGACCCTTGATGACTTACAGCCATTTAACCATGTGTTCCATACTGTTCCAGTGTAATTTACAGCTAAATCTAGTCCCACCCTCCAATTCCCATAGTGATCCATTCAAATGCAGAGAGATTATAATATTGCTTGTAGGAGTACCAGAAGATATCAAGAGTCTTTTGATATTGTTGGGTCACAGACGCCAGGAATTCATGCAGAGGATATGCGACCACATATCATACGAAAGGTTATATAATTTCTAAATGGTTCATCCAATATGGATGGCAATACCCTCAAATTAAAGCGGACAGTCTGCACTTCAACCTCATTGTCGTTGTATCCTTTCAAATAAAGTACAGAACCAAAATAACAAAAAATGTGTCTCTGTCCTATTAATTATGGTGCTCACTGTATATACTGTATGTCTACGTTAAGACATGATTGTTTGCTAATTTACTTCAGATTTTTCATTGATTTATTTACCACCAACCTCATATTCCCTCAGACAGTGATGTGAGAGCAGTTGCCTCTTGCCCTTAACTACCGTCAGTCGGAGCGGCACTGTAGCATAATGGCTAGAGAACTGGACTTGTTATTCCCAGGTTGTGGGTTTGATTCCCAGGTAAGACACGGCTTCTGTACCCTCTAGCAATGTACTTAACCTGAATTGCTTCTGTAAATATCCAGGCTCCAGCTGTATAAATTGATTTTATGGAGAGAATGTAAGATTTGTAAGTCAATCTGAATAAGAGCATCTGCTACATGCCTAAAAAATGCAAATGGTCAGATAAGCAAGTTTTTATTTCTCGCCTGCGGGGATGCCTGTAAAGTTATTGGTCAGTTCTAGTCCTCAGATGAAAAAGCTTTTAGAATTATGCGTTCCGTGACGAGGAAAAAAATATTTAATTACGTTGCAATAACTTCACTGAGTACTGGAGTGCGTTCGGTACACTTGGTAGTGCGGTACTATAGCCTACTGTGCAGTACATCAGAGGAGGATTTCAGGATTCATTGCATTGTTATTATTAATTATGAAACACACGTTGCATCTGGTTTGTGCCTCCACTTGCAGTGGTTGAATCTAGTGTCCTCTCAGACTTCTGCCGATCTAATCCCTCACAGTCAGTAACCGGCTATCCATCTGCCACTACGGTCCCCGATTTGAAATAAAGCTGTAGCGCTAATGGCTAATGGCGCACTAATGGCAGAATGTGCTGAACTTTACTTTGCTCACAGTGGCACGGAGGATTAATTAGCTTCAGCTGTTGCTCAGCGTCTGACCATTGTTATAGTGGGCAGGGGATGGGGGCTATTAATTTGTACCTTTTCATTTGTGTCTTTTCAACTGCACATCCACGACTGCAATTTGTTGCAGGACTCTCCCCAAACAGTGCTAGACTGGTGCTTGGTGTTGCAGGACTCTCCCCAAACAGTGCTAGACTGGTGTCTGGTGTTGCAGGACTCTCCCCAAACAGTGCTAGACTGGTGCCTGGTGTTGCAGGACTCTCCCCAAACAGTGCTAGACTGGTGCCTGGTGTTGCAGGACTCTCCCCAAACAGTGCTAGACTGGGGCTTGGTGTTGCAGGACTCTCCCCAAACAGTGCTAGACTGGTGCCTGGTGTTGCAGGACTCTCCCCAAACAGTGCTAGACTGGTGCCTGGTGTTGCAGGACTCTCCCCAAACAGTGCTAGACTGGTGCCTGGTGTTGCAGGACTCTCCCCAAACAGTGCTAGACTGGTGCTTGGTGTTGCAGGACTCTCCCCAAACAGTGCTAGACTGGTGCTTGGTGTTGCAGGACTCTCCCCAAACAGTGCTAGACTGGTGCTTGGTGTTGCAGGACTCTCCCCAAACAGTGCTAGACTGGTGCCTGGTGTTGCAGGACTCTCCCCAAACAGTGCTAGACTGGTGCCTGGTGTTGCAGGACTCTCCCCAAACAGTGCTAGACTGGTGCTTGGTGTTGCAGGACTCTCCCCAAACAGTGCTAGACTGGTGTCTGGTGTTGCAGGACTCTCCCCAAACAGTGCTAGACTGGTGCCTGGTGTTGCAGGACTCTCCCCAAACAGTGCTAGACTGGGGCTTGGTGTTGCAGGACTCTCCCCAAACAGTGCTAGACTGGTGCCTGGTGTTGCAGGACTCTCCCCAAACAGTGCTAGACTGGTGCCTGGTGTTGCAGGACTCTCCCCAAACAGTGCTAGACTGGTGCCTGGTGTTGCAGGACTCTCCCCAAACAGTGCTAGACTGGTGCTTGGTGTTGCAGGACTCTCCCCAAACAGTGCTAGACTGGTGCTTGGTGTTGCAGGACTCTCCCCAAACAGTGCTAGACTGGTGCTTGGTGTTGCAGGACTCTCCCCAAACAGTGCTAGACTGGTGTCTGGTGTTGCAGGACTCTCCCCAAACAGTGCTAGACTGGTGCTTGGTGTTGCAGGACTCTCCCCAAACAGTGCTAGACTGGTGCTTGGTGTTGCAGGACTCTCCCCAAACAGTGCTAGACTGGTGCCTGGTGTTGCAGGACTCTCCCCAAACAGTGCTAGACTGGTGCCTGGTGTTTCCTTTCTAGGGACACTTTGTGGAAATATCCATGAAAAGACATGAAAATGAAAAAGGTAATTGAAACTGCAACGGTCAAACTAGTGGTTTATGCAGCAGACTTTGCTAATGAGAGTAGCGTATTTAAAATTCAACTTCTTGGTTCCCAAGACCATACTACCATGTTACTGGCCAGATTACTTTGTAGTCACCGTAGATTAACTCCTTGTTTTCACTCAGTAGGCCAGTGCCACACAACCTCTTCACGGTGTGCAAGTTTAAAGCCAGTGGTCATACATATACATAATTATACATGTTTAAGGTGCTTTCTTTTTTTTTGTGAGAATGTGTATGTGTTAAGCGCACAATCGGGTTTACAGCATTTTGACTGCACCAATTCCAGCCTGATTTTTAGCTATTTAAGATTATAGTTTTCAGTTTGTCAGTATATTAAAAAAATAAAAAACAATACCCAGAATACATCTCATGAGACTGCGGAACCACAATGCCTCATTGCTGCTTTTAACAAAGGCTCCAGAGTCTCATGTCAGGAAAGGGGAATGCAAGAGAAGTGCCTTTCTGTAACTGGCATTTTTCAGGATTCAGTCCACGGGGAGTCTCAGGCACTGGGAGAATATCATCAGTAGTTCTGCAGTGCAGTATCAGTACACAGTGACTGTATTGTAGTGATATGTAGTCAGGATTATAACTGAAGTCAGGGTTATAACTGAATTAAGAACAGCATCTAACACCTTTTTTTCAATTGGCTCAGTCTGTAAAGGCACTTACTACAAGGGTAATGCACATGGTGTTGCTCTGTATGTGTCTTTGTATCTTTCATATTGTGTGCACGTCCAGTTATTGTGCTGCTCCTTGCTTTAGTTACTTTACTCTGCTGGCATTCAGGAGACACTTATCCACAGCAACTGACAATTCAGACAATGATTCAATGCAATAATTCTCTAGAGGGGGAGAGTGTCGTCCCAACAGAGACAGCAAGTGCAAGAAGTGCAGACAACTTGTCATTTTTGAACATTCAACTAAGCTATACAAACAACAACAAAACTACTCTAATCAACATTAAACTACATCAAATGAACACTGGAAAAGAACCACTTTCTATAAAAATAAATAGACAAATGAGTTGCACCTAATCAGGTGTTAAGGCTATGTAAAGGTGCTAGAGAGTGGAGTCGGGTGGAGGATGTGAGTTGCAGTTTAAAGACATGGGGCGAGAGTCAGAAGATGGCCTGTATCTCTGCTGTTCTAACTGCCCTGGGAAGCTCAATCCACCTAAGGGGCCAGAACAGACAGCAGACATGACTGGGAAGTGAAGGCTGAATGAGGGGGAGGAGCCAGAGGTCCTGAGGTGAGGAAACTGAGGGGTCTGGCTGGTGTGTATGGACTGATAATCTTCTGAAGGTATGAAGAGACAGTCCCCTTGGTAGCGAGTTAGGCTAGCACCAAGGTTATAAATTTGATGCCACCAGTGACAGGTAGCCAGCCAGCCAGTCGGTAGTTTTTGGAGTTTGTAGACCAGGCGGACTGCAGTGTTCTGGATGAACGTTTAGTGTTCAGGGGCCTGATGGCACAGAGGGAAGGAGAAGACAGTTGCAGTATTCCAGGTGGGGGAAGACTATTGTAAACTGCATTTAGTTGTTGCAGTATTCTATGAATATCCACATGCAGTGGTTAACTTACAATTATCACTATGTTTGGGTACAACAGTCCTTTAGCTTTTTTCACAATTTACAATGTAGTCATTTAGAAGATACTTTCAGCCAAAGTGCATTTCACATGACAAGCAAACAGAGCTAGAGATCGGTACAGTTACAATCACATAAGTGCCACTGTCAAGGCACCTGTCTCAAGACCTGCATGAAAAAGTGAGACGGTTATTGTTTATTTTTTTCATAGATAGAATTAGAAACATTGAGTGAAAAATAGAAACATTGAAGTGTAATTTCAAAAGCTGAGTTTCGGGATGGCTGTGGAAGACAGCCAGCGAATCTGCCTTCCCGTCTGATTGGGGAAGGTCGTTCCACCATCGGGAGATGAGGGCAGATGAAGAGCCGGGGTCGTGAAGAGCGGTTGCTGGGAGCTTGAAGGGATGGGACAGCCAGCTGGCAGGATGCTGCTGAATTGAGATGTCTGGTTAGAGTGTACGGTGTGATCACAGTCGGAAGACAGGCAAGGGCAGTGCCATTTGCAGATTGCTATGCCAGTGTGAGAGGTCGGAAATTGAATGCAGGCAGCCACCGGAAGCCAGTGAAGACTTCTCTCACACACAGAGATTCAATAGTGTTCATCATCTTCCCCATCCTTTCCCATTCCTGAGGCAGAGACAATGTCAGTGCACAAATAGCAACCTGTGCTGTGTGTGGAGCAACAAGCTAAGTTTACTCAAGTGCTGTATTGGTGTTTAAAAGATGGTGAAAATGTCCTCTGAGGTGGCCTGCCAAGTGGAAAAAAAACACAGTTTAATGTGAAATACAGTGTTAAAAGTGAACTTGGCGAAATTGATTGCGGAGCGTATTGTGCAAGCTTCAGTAAATCGCAGCAATTCTTCAACGGGATTCAGAATCGATTGAAATACACTTGTGCTGTTGAGGGATCTGTAGTCTCGGAATGGGTTATGAAGGATGCGTGCCATTAAGGGCGCTTGCCACGCCTGTTCTGATGAATAAGCCACAATGCACTGCAACCCACTTTCTATTTGAGTTTAATGTTTCTCTTTTCTCGGTTTATTGCTTCATATGGCTTCTGGGCTATCTCGGCAGGTTTTAATTTTTAGAATTGTGTCAAACGCACCAGATTTTAAATTGCCATTTAATTTGAATTTGGACTGCTGAATTATACTTTGAATAATATAACAACGAAAAATTACTCCAGATGAAAGAATACACACCTATGCAAGAATAAGTTAAAATTTGGTTCTGAAAATGTTCAGGAATAGGCCTACTGTCGAAACCTGCTGGAATATTAGCCATTATAGCTCAACAAAGATAACCCTAACCTAACACTTGGAAAACCTGAATCTCCCAGTTCCTCTGTCTGTGTTCACTGCCCATCCTACTCTTATCTGTTCTACCGTTATAAAGCTTGCGCCTTTAGTTATTTTTGATATATAATCTAATTCCTACAGCAGAAGTAATATCGCATGCTATGGATTGTCCCAGGGAAAAAGCCAAAAGATCACAGATATCCTCTCAGTTCTGTTTCCTATGGATTATTTTTCTTCTTTCTTGATTTGTTTTTTTGTTGTTTTGTTTTTCTTTTTTTAACCACATAAAGATAGAGAGCGCTTATCTGAGATTTGTCTCTGAGCACATGCCAACAGCAGCCAAGTCGTAACCCTGAAAGGACATAATACTGTGTGTGTGTGTGTGTGTGTGTGTGTGTGTGTGTGTGTGTGTGTGTGTGTGTGTGTGTGTGTGTATATATTTATATATGTGTTAGAATATGAATATTTCTCCCTTTATTTACAGCGCTCCTGCCACAATGTCATGCATTGCGGTGTCAGTACGGATGTGTCATGACGAGGAACGGAACGTTCTGCTTCTGTGGAGACGGCTTGGCGGTGGGAGGCGACGGGCGGGCCTGCACAGGTGGGCGTGACCGGCAGCAGATTAGAGGGAATTACACGCGGAGGCGGACGCTGGAGACATTGACATTGGCAGGCCTTCCCTCCAAAATATATTACCTTCACCCTTGACAAAATTTATATATTAATGAGCAGGAAGCATGAAAATGATAGCCATCTGTCTCTGAAGCCACATTCGTTTATATCAGATGCTTAATCACACTGAGGGGAGGGGGGTGTGGGTGGTTGAAGGGGTTTGCCTTACTTGGTGAGTTCATGTGTTAAGCAACTGAAAATCCATTTTGGGTTTAAGGATTTCATATTTCATCTTCACTTATAATTACACAGGAAATGGGACTTCACATAAAGTGCAGTTGGTCCAAACTTGGTTGTTAAGTGAAATGGGATTTGCGTAGAAAGGGCCTACCTTTTCTTTCTAAGACCGCAAGCATTTTTCCAGTCCATTTGTGATGAAGACCTTTAAATAGCATGCAAAGCATACTGTATTTAAATTCAAAATGAAACTGTGGGGTTAAATCGGGGTCATTTAAAGGGTGTTATTGAACTGTCACTACAGGGCCACATTAAGTCTGTTTTATGTATTTAGGTCATGTTTGAATACACTTAATTTGTAACAAATTGCTCCCCCTCTCTCTGTAGATTATGATGAATGTACTGTATACGGGATGTGTAGCCAGAGCTGCATGAACACCTATGGGTCCTATCGATGCAGCTGTACAGATGGCTACATCATGCAGTCTGACAGAAGGTCCTGCAAAGCCAAAAACGGTAAGATGATATATTGTGCATAGAGTCGTGTGCACGCCTTTTATGAATGCCATTAGCACACTTTCTAGCCAATCAGGTGGCCTGATGACGAAACTCTGTCACGTCGTCAGCATCTGCGTCGGTGGATTGAGATCTGTCCGAACAATTAGTAATCGAAATCGGGAACGGTGGGTCTGGGGAACATCAGATCCAGGAACATTAAAAAACCGTGTTTTGAATATCTCAGGTGTGCGTTGCCATCTGCAACTTTGCGCGCCCTGCGTTTATGGGGGTCTGATTCATTCTGTGAACCTCCCTTCTCCTGCAATGCTGTTTCTGGCCATTTACCACCACCGCGCCTCAATAAAACAACGTCATTTCTCAAAGGCCGGAAGAGACCCAAGACCCAGTCTCCAGTTGCCGTAAGCCCCCCAGGGATGTGAGAACAACACTGACCTGCTTGGGGGAATCTGGGTCACCGTCACCCTCACTTGCAGGCTCTTCGCGCCTTTGCCCGTTGAAAGCCATGCGTGGGTTTTTTTTTTTTGCTCTCATCCTCAAGGTGTGCCACTCAAAGATGCTGAAGATGAAGACCCTCGGCAGCAGCCATTTTGGCTTTTGTGATCTCAGGAGCAATTATTATCTGGCTCATCTGAACATAGGTGACTAATCCACTGTACCGTCGCGATCCGTTGAGTAACTGGTGGAGTTATTCAATTACGGGCCAGATTGTTCAGCATTACGTTACAATAGCAATTTTAGAATGTTAGCCCCCTTTTGTTGCTCTGTGCAGAAAGAGCATTTAAACAACAATTATGTGTTACAGATACTGTACTTTGAATAAAGCATGCTAACTGGATCAGTACAGTCCCCTCAGACACATTCTTCCCCGTTAGCACTTTAAAGCAGGCAGGTCTCTTGATAGGAATGGAGAAATCGTAACAGAGATAAGGCAGAGTTTTGGAGATGAGTAAATCACGTGTGTGGGACAGGAAAGCTGCCTCATGCACATCCTCCCTTGTTTATCAGACCTTTTCCATGCCGGCTATGAAATGTGGTAAATTATTTTCACAGCAGCTGTGCTGCAATAGAGCAGCTCTGAGCTACGCTATGAAACAGACTTCTATTAAATCTTTGGAACTATAACAGAGGTATACCAGGAGGAGAGGACATCTAACTACAATTTCTCCACTAAAAAAAAAGGAATGAATTTTTTTGTTCCATTATACCAGCTAATTTCACATGCAACATTTTCTGTGGTAACATTAAACAGATGAATCACACTCTGTGGTTATTTCCATGTTATTTGAGTTTTAAAAGTTTTCCGTTGACCCAACAGAGTATTTGTTTTTTTGTGTTGTGTGCAATGAAGGATATTTTAGGTATTTAGATAAGTTTCTTTGTGACATCTTGCCGGCTTTACAATGTTGGGTATCAGGGCATCAGGAGGTTCATTGTCTATAGTGAAAAAATTTATAAAATACACTTCAAGTAACTCCAAAGAAGCTTGTACACTGATGTTTGTCCCCTCAATGTTGTACATGCTATTATATAATTCTTTTAAAAAATTAAGTTTCATATTATTTTTGGTCAGAACTATTTCATATTGTGCATACAGCCTGAAACTACTGTGCTCATGGAAGCATAATCTAAAAACGAATATGTATGTCCATAATGATTAAACACAATTAAAGTACTCTATTCATAAGATTATGTACAGCCTCTGGAGAGAGAAATGTCACTGCACATTGCACAAGCTCCTTTGCAGTTAAGTTAAGTTAACATTAAGTGTGCACTAAAACTGATATTGTGTCAACAATCTGTGTGTAAAAGCTATTTGTTTAAATGGAAACACTGGTGTATTGTACCTTTCCTGTAGAGCAGTCTGCTGTCTTATGCCTTTCATGACTTGAATTCAGATGGAATGTAATCTAGCAAACCACAGTAGAACCACTCCTGTCCTGGCCCCTGGTGACAACGCTGCAGTCAATGATCTGTAAATAATCCGGATGGGCCCGTCCAATGCCATGTGCCTTCTCATCAGCCTATCCATATCCTATATGGATCAGCGAATCTGCCCTGGTCCTGAAACACAGAGGACACGCTTAGGTTCTGGATTACTGGATTTGCCTTGGAAGCAAGAATGAGAATGGGAGAATGGCTGCCAGGTGGCTTATTCCACTAAGACGCTGGGATGAAGTGCACGCAGGATGCGCCAGGCGTCCCGACCGTGCCAGCTTGTGATTGGCCACAGCCCAAGGAGGGCAGGGTTATAGATAGTCTTCATGTTGATGCACAGATGAGAACCCATCAGTCAAATCCGTACACAGTGTCTTCCACCAACGGCACGGCTACGCTCAGCCTTCACGTGGTGCGGTGGAAAGAAGCGGGCGCACTGCGGAGGCGAGAACGCGCTCGTCAGTGCCTCCCCCAAAACGCTGGACTCACATTTCTGATTTCCCTGATAAGGAACAGTACGGAGGGCTGTCCCTTTAAGGAGGCCCTCAGGTTAGGGATATTTCTCAGGGAATTGACATATCTGAAACGCGGGGCCAGAGTGTGTGTCCTTAACCGCACAAAATCAGGGTATTTCAGGTGATCTAGGGCTCACGGAGCCGGGGCAATTGCACCGTGCAGGCGTCGTTGCGGTCAGAATGGCATTTGGCATTCTGATCTTCACATTATTTAATTGCTTGGCAGGCGCGCGTTGGCGGGGCCGAATTACATAGCTTCTCCCTTCTCCCCCTCGAAGCATACGTTTATACAGCTGGATATTTCCGCTGAAGTAATTCAGGTTAAGCAGCACAGTCAAGGGTGCAGGGGAAAAGCACTGCCTTGTCTGCCCCCTGCGACTCAAGATTCCTGCCTTCCGGATATAAAGCTTTTTTTTTTGGCGCTGGTTGTGGCGGAGGACCAATATTTTTCCTCCGCTTCTCGCTTTCCTCCGAATGTTGAATGGAACACCACGTCTCCGTATCCTTGCTGCTTCACCGCCCGCTGATTCGGGAGAGGGCAGAAAGGCACAAGCCGTCGGCTGCTGCTTATTTTCACTCGGCGCAGCTGAGCTTTGTGGGAATGTTTACGCCGGAGCAATGTGTTCCAGCACAGGGGACACGAGCAGAGTGCAAGCGGCCAGTCCGGGGAAGGGTCTCTCTCTCTTGTGAGCCGGGGGGAAAACCCACTGCCCAAAACCTGCCGGACCTGCATGACACTGAACATTTATGCAGTTGTGCAATGAGCTCTCGGCGCTCAAACCCATTTGCTATTTGAAGCACTACATTCTCAGTCTCCCTCTTGCGCCTACTGCGGCCCATGTTGTAGGACTTGGAATCAGCTATTCATTGCCTAAACCTTTGTGTAGACGCTTTTTGTACATCTCTCCGGATAAGTGCATCCGCTAGATGCAAATGCAATGCAAATGTGTGCCATTACCTGCAGAGCCACAAGTAACAATTCAGCGCTCAGACTTTGAGGTGCATCGAACATTAATAACCCGGAGGCGACCCAGCAGGTTGGTTTCTCAATGAATGTGCCAAGCTCCCTCTGATTTGTGGTTGTTTCATTAAATATTCTGATACTGACAAAAGGACAACAAGGCCATCGATAGCGCGGAATTCCTGAACGCCGTCGGAGTATACTTTAGCAGCCCAGCCGGCACCGTTAATTTTTTTGATGTAAACATTGTTTATTTCCATCAATAAATCACGCCGCGCAGAACGTTAGCACATGAATTAAACATCACTACACTGTGCGCCGCATGTGTGGCGATCAGAGGTCACAGTGGAAGCGGATGCGGTCTAGTTTCTGAAAATAAATAATAAAAAACGATAGCAAGATTTTTTTAAAAGTAAATGATGAATAAGAATCTTTGTGTCCTGTAAATTTAAAAGTTTGTACTGCGTGACACTAGGGAATCCATGAGCAGCTAGAGCAGCAGTTGTTGGAAATAGCTCGAAGCACATTGCGCCTTGCAGGAGAGATGCATCTCTGGTGCTTTTAATCAATGTGACTGGTTTCCTACCAGGAATAAGCTGAATATCATTACCCATAAACTTAACTGAACCCGCCGTTCACCTACATTAATATTAATTTAGCAGAAAGGATTGGGAGGCCGTGATGTATGGGAAATATGGGCCTTCCATTAGTTGTAGGAACTCATGCAAATAAATTTGAGCACAGGTTCTCTGTGGGGGCCTGTGGAATATGGGAAACATGTTAAGTGCCTGAATATTTTATTACATTTAAAATAATATTCTGCACTACACCTTTAGCTGGTTATATAAATAAACATTTTATGCTCACACACACAGGCAGTGAAAAAAAAGAAGAAAAAAAAAGAAACACAGATTTAAAGTTGTTTAATACGGTGCTATTTTGACAAAACTCACTGCTCTCCCTACAGGTTGAAATTTATGGTCCGCTGATCTACAGTTGCTCACCTTTTTCCTCTGTGAACATAATGCATGAACAGTCCATATGGGAGGCATAAATGTACAGTGTCACCCATTCAGTATTTATTTTGTGAGGTTGTATCCAGTCTTGTCTATCTGGCCAAAGCAGATAATAAGAAATGTATTTCATGAAATATGTCTTTATATATATATATTTCATTATGGGACTGGGAAAATAAAATAAAGAGAGAACCTAAATAAGACCCGGGAGGCGTTTTCGGTCCATTGGCATAAAAACAACTAGGCACAGGAGCAGTTTCTTCCCACATGCAGTAGAACTCATCAACAACTGAGTTGTACACCCCTGTGCACTGCACTGTTCCGGCTGTTTCAGTCCTGCTGGCATCCAGCTGCCTGCTATGCCCCTTTCATTTTATCCAAATCCATCAAGTGCAATTCCGTCAGCAAGTGCCTTCAGTCTGTTGTGAAAATCCCCCCCATAGTCTCATGGTCATTCTTTGATTTGAAATATGAATTTGATTAGTGCAAGGAAAAGCAATCAATTTGATGCAACTGTCCCAATACTTTTGCATTTAACTGTATATGTGTATTTATGTCATTGAGGCTATTGCTCCAAGTAAAATTCCTTGAAGGTTTTCTTACTTGGCCAAAAAAAAACCTAATCCTAATAAAGATAGTAAAGGGATATACAGGTGCGTTGTACACAGACAGAAGGTCTTTGAGTGTCCAGATCTTCTGCTTGTTTTATTATTGCACTGCACATGCGTTTAAGCCACAGGTCAGTAGACTTATTAAGTATAATTAAGCACCTCAAATGGAAGGTCAAATGAAAAAAAAACCCTTCAGACGACTCGATGGAAGAAAAGCGATCTCCTAACCTTGAGCTCGCCTCGTAGCAGTTTGTAGTGGATACCCAGGCGAGGATAATAATTTGTTGGTTTACTCGGAGGTCTCGAGGGAGGGCCAGATGAGGGGTCCTGAGGCTGGCATCTCCCCAGCTGAGGAGCGCTTAAAATAGTCCAGAGCAAAGCATGGCAGAAACATGGATCAAAGTCTGCTTAGCCTGTGGTGCGCAGAGGCAATTCCACTGGGAACGTGCAAGGAAAGGACTTTGATGCTCCGATGGTCCAGGAGTTGTGAAAAAGGTGGGGGGGGGGGAATGGTTGGATGCTTCATGGAGTGTTTGGAGATGGCCGATCCTTTTGGGAGCTGGTAGGAAACGGTGGCTGGCAGTTGAGTTTGTAGGCTTGAACCCGGTCTTGGTAGTCTTAATATGTAGCAAGTAATATAGGCGTTAATGTTCTTGGGAAGGGAACTCTCACTGCTCAGAGAAAATCTTGTGTGCTCATAACCATGTAGAAACATTGCCGTACTTGCATTTCGTAGTCTCTTTTGCTACTGTGTGTGTGTGTGTGTGTGTGTGTAATATATTCTCTGCTATGTAAACACCTTTCATGGGTTACATAAAATAAAAAATATATATACTCTATGTAGAAAATGTTTGTTTTGTGTGAGTACACATTTGTGTGCATGCAAGTGTTTATGTATGTATGACATTAATATTGACAAGCACGTTAACTCTACCAGTAAATACTGAACGCCAATGGGGAAAATGATAACGGGGGCAATAATAATTTGCCCTGTGTGAGAATTTGTAAGGTAAACACTGCAAGGATCCAGGCTGTGGAGTTTTTTTTTTTTTTTTTTTTTTTCCTCAAAGCAATTCCACAGCTGTTGTTCAGGGATTGAAATTGACAAGAGCCACGTCTGTATCTCAGTGGAGGATCGCTGGGAAGGCGCGCGCTGGAGTTTTCGAAAAGCCTTCCTGAACGACAGCATCGATGAGTTACATCGGCTGTATCCCCGAGCAAGAGGAAGTGCAGGGCAAAGAAGTAGATGTTGGAAGATAGTGTTAAAAGGGGCTTTGAAAACAGACGTGTTGATTTATTGCAAGTATTAGTAAAGAGCCTCATGACTTTCTTAGGGGAGCAGGATAAATCACAGCTCCACCAGTTGAACTCTGTACCTGAAATTTCACACGGTCAATTAGGCCCCAGAAGTGTGTGGTGGAAGTCTTGGGCTGCCCGCCATAGTAAATCACCCACAGCCTCTGGGAAAAAATATGCCGTTAGACAGATAACTTTTCCAGAGCTCAGTAATGTGTGATAATAATGTGCAAATAATGTTTTAATGTTTATATAATGTTTTAATAATGTTTTAACTGCATTTTTGGTCATTTTCCCCTGTTCCTCCGTTACACTGATAATTTTCTAAATTCCCAGACTAATTTTCAGGAATTTACTCTCTCACAATTATGAATGGCCAAATAAAACAAATAAGGAGTTGCAGGGTCATTTGTACACATGAGATGGAAATGGTAGGCGCAGTATTTAACAGTGAAAGATTTTTAAACACAGACCTCACATCATATCACAAAGCTGGTCTGACCCTTGGTTTTTTAACTGTGGCTCAGAAGAAGAGTAGCAGTTAGCGTGCTGCCTTTATACCAGTTGATTATAGGCTAAAGAAAGCATCTGAAATAGCAGAGTTGCTTTTATAATAATTTTTTAACTTCCCCCCAATAGATATGCACTTTTTTCTTCAGAATACAGAATTGGTTTTTGCGCCTCTCGAGTTGCTGCCCTCCCACGCTTTGTAAAAGGAGCACTGCTGCTGAAGTAGGCGTGAAGTAGTAATGGTGGTGCCCTTTCCCGCAAGCGGTTAATTCCCACACTTTCCCGCACAGCACAACGGGAGAGCTGAAGCCAATCACCGGGAGGCTTTCATCTCTGGAGCTAAGGAACCCTGGCCCCTGGGGGCATGAGTCATCTTGTGTGTCCCCGCTATGTCCTCTCAGACAAATTTGGCCAATTGCATAGCCGAGGCTTTTGTCTAGTATGTTTCTACTGACTGGACCACTTTGAAGCCCTAACACTGCATTATCAACTAGCCTATGAACAAAGAAGAATGACTGCACAACCAGTGTCTTTGCACTGTATGCTGGTTACAATAAGAAATTAATAGTTTTTAAAAAAAGTAAGAGCAGTTGTAAATAGTAGTGGATTTTTCACAAAGCACACATTCAACCCGCACATTGCACAAAGTGATGAGCTGCTGGATGGCTCATCCTGTGAAGGCACTGATCCCACGGTCAGGTTAAGGAACTGATCTAGTGCATAGACGGGCCCCAGTGTCTGGTATCTGTTAAGTCACTGTTCCAGTGGACGGGCCCCACAGTCTGCTATTGAATCCAGGCCGTGCCTGCGCCGAGTGTGGCCGACTGGAAGAGAGCACACACTTGTCTGCGCTCTCCTAAATCAACAGCAGAAATTGAACATTGCAGTGTGAGCAGGATTAGTCATTCCAAATTGGGGAGAAAAGGGGGGGGGGGGGGGGTGGGATCAGAAGCACAACATGTCTTTTACATCTCCCATGCAGTTAAACTAAGCCATTAATCCAATAAGCTAATCGGTGTAGAGAAAAGGCGCTAATATAGCTGGCTCTATTCTTGTTTGTCCATTTTATGTACGCATTGGCAGGTATGTTGCACTGAAAGACGGCTTGCCCGACGCGGACTTAATTATTCCGATAATGGTTGTGAAAATGCATGTGGGGAATCTTTTGGAATTGCTATTTTCAAAATGAATCACAACAGCGATGCATTCGGAACAGTGTGGCTGTGCGTTCTGGCAGATGATGTGACACACGGCACAAAGAACTGTCACAGCTTCGCAACTGTCAATCATCAGCTGACAGAGGCGCTTTGTGCTACTCAATCAATGTTGGACAGTCTTAATATTAGATTGACGACAGATGTCTTGACTAAAATGAAGGCTGCAAACTTTCAGAACAGCTGCATGGGCCATGACAAGAAAAACTAAAATGTAATTAAAAAGTACAATCAAAAAACATGTGAAAGAGTGTTCCATTTTATTATAATAATAATAATAATAATAATAATAATAATAACTAGAAAATGGCACTCAGTAGAGTGCATACCTCCATCAAAACTATGCAATTGTCAAGATAGGCAATTTCCACATTCACCATGATCATTTCTTCCATGCCCCATTACCAACACATGAGGAGATGCACGTATGTACACATTTTCATGACTGTACACACTCAGACATAAAGCTGCAGTGGTAAAGGTACATTTTTCTTCTTTAAGGAACAAATTTCCCAAGTGTACCCTGAAAGTACAATACAGTTCTATTTGGGTACTAGTAAGTACTTTTTCAAGCAAAAAATAAAAAGGTACAAATTAATTACGTATTGCTGGCTAGGGGTAGAATCTTTTGTACTTTAATGGGACTATCCCAGTGACAAATTGTTGTACCTTTCTGAGAGTACCTCAAAACGGGGCATGTGATGCCTGTTCAAATTCTAGCCAATGTTAAGAATTTGAGCCGGTGATCACACCACCATGTGGCCAATGAGTACTACATTTGTTCAGTGGCCCCACACGAGCTCTCCAGCACCCTCATTTTGTTTGATTGGGCCAATAATGTCACATGGCCAATCAGTACTATACTTGTTCAGTGGTCAGAAATGAGCTCTCCAGCACCCTCGTTTGTGTGATTGGGCCAATAATGTAGGGTTTGCCTCTTATGCCTGCTGATAGGCACAGTTTCATGGTGTTATGTGAATCCATTCAGAAGTCATATGGTTTTTAGTGGGAATCCATGCCCGCTGCTGCACACCCCTTTGGGTAAAGGGTGTAAAAAAATGTATCAGTTCTTCTGTGCCCGAATGACAAACCTTTCCACAAAGTTTTGTGGTACTGCGTGAACCCGTTCAGAAGTCAAATGCCTTTTTTTTTGAGAAGCCACTCTTCCCTTTGTCCAGTTGATGTAAAAAGATAAACAGTTCTTCCTTGCCCCCGATCAGCCTTTCCACAACGGTTGTTGGTGTTACCTGAATCCGTTCAGAAGTTATATGCCTTTTTGTGAAAAGCTACGCCCCCCCTTTGGCCGATCGGTGTGAAATGTTAATCAGTTCTTCCTTGCCTCATGACCAAGTTTCATGCAAATACGTTCATAACCTTTGGAGATATCCTGCTTACAGACATATAAACAGACAGACAAATTGAATGGGGCAAAAACATCACCCCCATCAACTCTGTTGGTGGAGGTAATAATAATAAAAATAATAATACGAGAGTAGCACACACACACGCACACACACACGCACACGCACCTTTGCCATACCTTCAGCTCATTCCACATTGAAACCCCACCTGTGCTGTGTCATTAAAATACCAAAACCGATCCAGATATGCCCGTGTCAGTGCCTGTGCGAGAGTTTTCCCAACGACTTTTGCTTTCTCAAAACAGACACCTCTCTGAGGTGAGTCCTCTCATTTACTGTGAGAGTTGAACGTTGGTTTTTAATCAGGATTGATGACTTTGTAACGAGAAGAACGAAGGCCCCACAATTGGCGACTTGATATAGTTAACACAGGGCACTTGCATTGAGATCTACTTCTAAAGAGATAAAGGCATAGCAACGGTAGAAAGCCGCCTCGTAGTTAAATCCTTCATGAGGTTCCTTCTTTCTTTTTCAGAGCCTGGCGACAGACCGCCCGTCCTCCTGATTGGAAACTCGGAAGGGATTGCCGTCACGTACCTAAACGGGACCTCGGTGCTGAACGTGAAGTCGCTGGAAACAAACGGAACGCTGGCCTTGGATTTCAATCACAACGACGAGTCCGTGTGCTGGGTCGCATCGGCAGAGTCCTCGAGCCGGCTTCGGTGCGCCAAGATGGCAAAACTCAAAGGTTTTTCAGAGGAACGGGAAATTAAAATCGGACAGAATCTGCAAAGTAAGTCTTCGGACAAGTGGGCGGAGGAATAGATGGAATTTTATCAAGCCGATAGTTCGGCGAATTAAACATTTTCAGTCATGACCCAAATTTCAGGATTGCTGCATGCAGCAATGGCTGCTATGAGGCCCAACAGGATAACAATCAGTGTGAGGAAAGGTTTTATTTTATTCAGCCTAGCTGGCCGTGCCCACACACTGACCTAATCTTGAGTGAGAACTTTTGTGCATTAGTGCAGTACCGCTCTCTGGAAAAGGGGGAGAAAGGTGATATTTGCCTTGCAATTTCCATTGAACATGCAGCTCAAGTTTAGAGTTTTCTCAAAAAAGGGAATTTATTTGAAATGAAGCCCCAGGGGCAATGGCTGTTTGGATGTGCCAAGTGCACACAGAACCTGACAGCTCTCGCAAGGTAAGTTTGCCATAATCATCTTCAGTAAAACAATAAAGAATAAAAATGCAGATTAATATTCCCTCACGGCACGTAATTAAAGAGCCGGGAAGCCCGGGATCAAAACAAGGTTTGTCTCTAATCCCCATCACCCCCGTCATTGGCTTTGATGGGATTGTATGTTGGGTAACGCAACAGCTGAAACGATAGTAGGATATCTCTCGCTTTATTTACAAACATACTTTGGCAGATCTTTGAAGTTGGCACAGAATCCCCAAACTTACATCTCAATACCGTCCCTAATGAGCGTTTCTTTTGCATCTCTGAAGCTGACGTAATTAATCATGCTCTCACCTCAGATTTAAATTAAGCGGCGTCGTTTCATCTTTAGCAAAGATTTTTAAAGGCAAGGGCCACGTTTATCTATTTTACACCCTACCCTCGGAAAGGGCAAGCAAGACTTTCATGTTATGGCTTATTATGCATAACCGGAAGGCAGGTGTCTTATTTGCTCTTAATTATCTGCACTTTAATGGAAGTTTTATCAAGAGTTTTACAGACTGTGTTACTTAAGCACTTGTGGAACGCACAAACATTAACGGTATTCCAGTTCTTTCAAGCAGCTGTGACGGCGAACCATTGTCCTCAGAATGAAAATGGCCATTGAAAGATGGACGATCCCTTTAAAATGGCAGACGCCTTGAAGCTGGTAGAACGTAATGTGAGCAGTTGTGTGGGTAGCGCATCCTGTTTTCAGTCTGTAGAAGTCCTCCCCTCCCTTCTTTATGAAAATGAATTGCACAGGGGCAGTGAGCGCACGCTTTAATGTCCTCAGGTCAGTTAACTTATCCTGCTCACAAGAGTAAAGCTGCTTCTCCCAGAAGGAGGAAGACAGCAGGCGTTGAAGGTTGTTCTGTTTGCATTTGTCAGTGAACGTTTCCATGAATATGTAATGGGTGTGCACACCCCACAGAGCTTTTGAAGTGATAATTTGAATTATTATTTTTTGCTTTTTTTTTTTCCCCCCCCAAAGACAGGAGGTTTGAAATCTCAGACTCTAGTTGTCTGTTTGGTTTACTACCCCCTCCCTTCAGGAACCAGCTTTAAACCTCCCTCTGTAAGCCTGTGCCAGTGCTAAAGTACATATTTACAAACTGTAAATATGAGAGCGGAGCCAACCTCCACCTTCTGTGACACTGAGAAAGCAAATGGTTGTGATTGGGTCATGCAATAAAGACAATATCATAAAGACAGATGGGTAAGCACTAAGCAGCCTTTTAAATAAATGAAAATGAAACCGTGGCGTTGGGGGCCATATGGAGGAGTCCGGAGGGCAGCTCACCCTTTTCCCGCACCACCCCCACCCCCCCCCCCCCCCAACATGGCTAGGAGTTCAATTCCTCGCCATGGAACCTTCTGTACTGTGATTGCATCTCTGTCTGTAACTTTCTGCTTTCCCCCTGTCTAAAGTTTAAAAAAAAGAAATTAAGTCCAAAAAAAAATTATTTCTTTATTCATTACATTATGTGCATTTTGCAGCTCTTATTCAAAGCGTCTTGCACTACTTTTGCATAGTATACATATATACTGCACATTCCTCATGGGTACAAGACTTATGTGTCCTACCTGGGAACCAAACCTAACCTTTATGTTATAAGCTCAGTTCCCTACCCGTTATACCACACTGGCAAAGTCACCACATTGCAAAGGACCCCATGTGATTTGTGCGTAATGCCCATTGTTGCACTCATAATACTGGGCAGAGGGGTTCCTTAGTGGCGCAGTCGGTACTGGCTCATGCCAGAGGCGCATACTGTTTTGAACGCTGGTCATGTCATTTTCCAACTGTAACAGTGCTGTGTCCACCACTGGCCTTATCCCGCCAGAGTTAGGCCGGGTTACCGCTAAATTTGCTTCTCCTGTCAACTTGCCAAGAGCCTACGGGGTACCAATTGTTATCAGTGAGAGATTCTCTTCCACTTGGCAGTTGCAGTCAAGTACTACTGTGTGGCCTGTTGTGTGGAAAATAGTCTCCGGCTTCGGGGGGAGTAGGTTCGAACAGCACATGCACATCAGCTGCAACAGCCCTTACCTGGATAGCTGGTGGCACAATGAAGCTCTTGTGAAATTCAAAAATTTCAGGGGGCAAAAGTAACAAAGACAAAGACAGTCAGTGCTGGGTGGTGGTTAAGGAACTGGGCTTGTAACCAGAAGGTCAATGATTTCACTTCCAGTTGAAGCACTAACATTTCCCCCTAAATAAACGTACCCCTCGTAATTATCTAGGTGAAGTATCTGCCTGCACGTATGATACAAAGTGTCAAAAAATGTCCTGGACCGTCACGGTGTTATGACACCAACACCGGCAATGGAGCTCATCCCGTTGACTGCAACATGCCTAAGAGCCTTAGTCTTTACATTATGCACCTCCATTTGGATTGTAGCCGTGGTCTTTCTGTTCTGGTTTCATCTTTATGGTTTGGAGAAACGCATAGGTCCAGCTCCCTATGAAAGCTCAAGCGTATCTGCAGAGATTCCAGGCAGGTATCTGGTGCCACACCATGTTTGGTGGAATATCTACATTTACGCTGTTGTACAATAATATGTCCAAGACATTTTATTTTATTTGTATAATTTTTAATGGAATTTTTTTCAGATATCACTTCTCTTTTGTTTGTAGATGTGGAGCAAATGGCCATCGACTGGTTAACAGGCAACTTCTACTTTGTGGATCGTGTCAACGACCGGATATTTGTGTGCAGCCGCGGCGGAGAGACGTGTGTCACAATAATTGACCTGGACCTTCAGAACCCTAAAGGAATTGCTGTGGATCCGATGATGGGGTAAGCCTGCCCGAGGGGATTTCTTGTCCTTACGTCCCCCCGCCCCCATTGTCCTTGGCTCCTGGCGCACAATAACAAGCGTACGCTTCCATGGCACTATGGCCTGCACACATCTCAAGACAAATGTGCAGATACATGCCAGTATACCCGGTGCTCTCTATGACTTATGGGCCATGGACTGAGAGCAAAGCAATATGGGTAAACTGATTATTAATGTCCTCTGTGGACTGTACATGGGTATGACTTTTTATTGTGAAATTCTCTGATTCACAGCAATAACATAGGAATGCATTTTATACAGTTAGGAATTGACATTTAAAATATATGAAGGAATTCAAATTAACATGAAAAGAAATACAAATATGCACAGTTATCAGTGTTAAGTTAAATATGAAATCATAATATGTAACCCTACTTTAAACTTTTGCAGAGATTTTAAGAGTTCAGTTGCAGTTCACCGCTTATAGATACCATTTCATACTTCTGAGGAGTGATTTTTAATTTTCTGTAACACTTCATTTGTGGTGTTGAATCAC
Source organism: Synaphobranchus kaupii (assembly GCA_029718625.1). NCBI lineage: Eukaryota > Metazoa > Chordata > Actinopteri > Anguilliformes > Synaphobranchidae > Synaphobranchus > Synaphobranchus kaupii. The sequence goes on along the minus strand of CM056383.1, from coordinate 14,261,108 downwards.
ATCTGTCCTTAATTTTTATTCAACACGAAATGTAAGTTTTTACTTGAGAAACAGATTTTTTTGCTTGAAGTTCAGCAATCACCAAAATTAACTTGCCAAACTGTTGGCCAACAATAATGTCCCCTGTTTATTTTATACTTTAGTTGAATGATAGATGGTGTAGACCTTGAGCATTCTATTTTTATTTATTTATTCATTTATTTTAGATCACATTTACTGATTGATTTCTGATGTAACTTGGGAAGTCTTCTGACAAAGTCTGTCAGGGTGACATGCCTTGGCAGCTTTTCATGTGTGGATGCATCTCTCGAGGGATGGGCGTAATTTATTCCTGGACTCGATACTCTGATTATATACTGTCTAATTTTTAAATTTATTTATTTATTTTTTGTCTTCAGAACGCCATCTGGATAATTGCATATTATGAATTTGCAAAGCGTGATTTTTGTATTTTCTCTCTTCTCCCGTTGTGGAAACCATAGAAATGGCAGCGAAAATAAATGGCTTTGAAAATGAACACGGAAGAGGGGAGGAGTGGAGGGGGGCGGTGGAGTAAGAGTGTGTTTCCGTGCTTACAATGAGAGCAGCGGGCCGTCGACGTGCCATTTCACCCATATCCACCTTGCCTTCTCTACATGCAGATCTCTCAAAATGTCTACATGTTTTCTCTTTGTTTCGGTTAAATACCCAGGGTCCTGCAGTGTGTTTTGCGAGAGATGCAGTATTTTTATCAATCTGCGATAAATGACAGAATGGCGTACAGTGGGTCCGTCCGTCGTGGTATCTTTGCACAAAAGACACCAATTATTTGGGTTTTAGCTCATCTCTATGCATGTAAAAACATAATTATTCCTCGGAACAAGGTCTGGGGTAGGGATTAGATCTGTGCCTTATAAACATACCACTGCATAAACAAACCATAATATTCCTATAACATTGTAGCAATTTGTTTATGCAGTTTAGATGCAATAACTAATTTGTCTCTGGTCCGTAAATGTACATTATGCATTGCACATGTATAACCCTATTAACATCACTGATTGTGATCACTCAACTCTGCACAGGGAAGGTACTGTAGGGTAGTGGATAGGGACTTCTCACCATAAGGTTGCATGGTCAAATCCTGAATGAGACCGTGAAAGAGTGGCCATTCTCAATCACATTAAAAATGCTTTCAAAACAGTCTGAGAATAAATAGTATCAAACACTTAATTTATTTTAAACCCGCAAGCACGCTTACCATCTTTACCCTGTGGAATCTCCTCACACAATGGCATACACAGGTTATATACTGGCAACGTGGGCCTAATTGACAAGTCGCCACACTTGTGGGCTGCTGCCACACACACACACACACACAATTAACCAATTAACACTGAAGGGATTAACAAGACATATAACAGTTTAACTGGGTGCATCTGATGATCAGTACTAGTTATTGAAGGGCTTGATAAATGGAAAAACACAAAAAATTAACACTATACAATACATTCAACTTCAAAATGAGTCCTCCCAGTCCAAGTAGTGAGGGTGCTTCCTCACTGAGATTGATTGGTTGATTGATTGATTAACTAGCTGAATGATTGATTGGATGATTGACTTTGTTGATCCCCAGTGAGGATATTCACATTGTCACCAGCTTCAGACGTCATTCAAATGTTGAGGCAGCTTTACCAAGCTTTCAGGAAGTGTTTGATCTAGACAGTTTAAGGAAATCTTGGGCTAGAAGTAAATGATATGTACAAACACACGCTTGCCTCTGAAACATTTTTTGATCCATAAGTTTTCTCCCATGATTCTGATTATCGGACCCCTGCTCAATGTCAGACAGAGTGGTTAGGAATACTAAAAATGGGGAAAAAACATTTCTAGTATTAAATCAGTAAAGAAATGTATTCAGCCTTTTCTGTTTTCTTTCAAGTACAAGTGAAAGAAAATCGTTTGACAGGAAGGTTGATACATAACATTAAAAGGCATGAATTATTTCCCAGTAATATGTCATTTCATTTTTGAAAGGCATCAAAGTTATTGTTTTTGTCTAATTCATCTTAGCAATTGAATACTGTTTAAATATTTATATATGTACCCTGAATGTTTTCATTCTGGCTACCATGACATTTTTGCTATATACAGTATATATATATCCATATCCATATCCATATCCCAGAGCTGCAGGATCTATTCAGTGGATTTTCAATAAGCTCATTGAGAATTTGGTGCCTGCATTTATTTGGTTGTTGACTCAACACTTTTGCACAAGTAGGCCTACAGTAATTGACGCACCTTTTATTTCCTGCAGACTTAAGTACACAGTGACACAACTTTAATGGAGCCAGCCCCACAGCTAGGGCTGTCAGGGTTGTAGTATGATCGCGTGATCGCGATTATTTGAGCCGACCACAGTCAATTTGCATAATCGTTTGATTCCCCAATCAGTGTTTTATTTTCAAGTTTTGTGCTTTCCCCATTGCATATTGATATTTATAAATAAACTCAAGCATCTTTGTACATTAATGAACTGCGTCCACACTGTTTTTAGAGTTTTAGAACAAGATGATATAAATAAATGTGCACAGCGAGAGAGCGGTATAATTTTGATGTAGGCAGCAGACTATTGAACTGAACAACATGGATTTAGTTTGAAAGCCAAGTACAACCGCACCCATCTGGACACATTTCGGTTTCAAACCAAGTGAAAGATGACTCCAATAACTTGGAGGAGGTGATGTGTTGCATTTACAACATAAAATAGCAGTAAAGAAGTGTGAATACCACGAACCTCAGGAACCACTTGCGAGTCCACCACGTAACGCAATTTGCCAAACTTGGAATCTATGGAACGTCAAAATTCAAATGCATCCGATGTACGCAAAAACCATGACATAATTAAAATGAAAATGCAAAAGGCCACTTTGCGTTTTCATTTTCAAGTTAATGACAATTTGAGAATGTTAATGCAAATCCATTTCACATTTAATTTTTCTCGCCCTCTATGACACAACCCTGCCATAATTTGAATTTAAATTAAAAACCACATTTTCAATTTCTTATTGTAATCGCATGATCCATGACAAAAAGGAAATGATCATTCAATTTGCCATATAACATTTCCCTTTCATGCTTTTGCAGCACAAGAGTGACATAATTCAAATGCAATGACATTGCATCCGTTTACATTATCATTTCCACGTGGTCACGCAAATTCCCTGCCAAAACTCCAAACTGAACATGCAAAACGTCAAAGTTGCACATCAAGGCAGGGCCTCGAAGAAAGGGGCGTTACAGGGACCCGTTCAAACCACGGTTCAAACTGTATGGTTCAATGGTTGTCTGTGACTTCGGTTATCAGCAGGAGGTTACCAGGCTATATAGCGATATTTCCTAGTTCTCTGTGTTTGGGGATTGATCCATAGATTAGGGAATGAGCACATAAGTTAGGGAACTAGAAAGGAAACGAGGTAGCCTGTACATTACGAGGAGCCATAGCCAGCCTGATGTTAACTAACTTAACAGCAGGGAGGACTAGGACTTGCCATAAGAGGCAATAGATTTTCGTTCACCCCGTTTGCCATTAGACAAGGCTGTGATAAACCAACATTATTGGCAATATATTGTGCCAGCAGGTTGTGTTGGACAGTGCAGTGCAACTTGCAAGTAGGACTTTAATGGAGCCAGCCCCACAGCTAGGGCTGTCAGGGTTGTAGTATGATCGCGTGATCGCGATCGCGATTATTTGAGCCGACCACAGTCAATTTGCATAATCGTTTGATTCCCCAATCTACACATGGCAGAGGATGTGAACGCTTTAGTAGAACTTTTCAGTTGGACCAATGGCTGAAATCATTCTGCAATGCAACAGGTACTGATTTTATTGACAATTTTGATTGTTTTTTTAAAGTCCCCCTTTCTGTTTAAACGGGACGGAGTTCACCCGAATAGAAAAGGTTCGAAGCAACTGTCTTGGAATTTTGCGAGTGCCTTGAAATGATGTGTACACAGTCCCATTCCCATTCCAGTTATTGAAACCACTTTGCACACACATTCGTTCTCACGTTAGGCCCAATGGTGTTATTTTTAATAATTTAATTCAGACAACTGTGACAACGAATATTGTTTCTCGATGTGAGAATGAAGTAGACGATATAGTTTTAACTCCTTCTACCTTCAGAGCATGCAGACATGGATTGGGACTGTTATGTTATAATGTGAGAAGTCTAATGTCTAAAATTGACTTTATTAGAGTCTGGACATTACAGACGGATCCAGATATTTTTATAATCAATGAATCATGGCTAAATGATACAGTTATGGACACTGATATTATTTTAAATGGTTACAAAGTTTGTAGGTGTGATAGAAAATCAAGAGGGGGCGGGGTGGTTATGTATGTGAAGTCCACCTTCATTGTGACGGTTTTAATCTCCAAATCTGCCCCAAAGCAATTTGAATGCCTGGTTTTAAGCGTACGGACAGGTTGCACAAATATCAATATCGCTGGTGTCTACCGTCCGCCAAATGCCTTATCCAGTGGTATTAAAAATCTTACTAGTATATTATATGATTATGCTCATTCTGAGCTTCTAGTCATGGGCGATCTTAACTTGGACTGGCAGTCTCGAGCCTCAGATGATTTCAAGGTCATTTGCAATGATCTAAATCTCACGCAATTGATCCTAATAAACCGCATAAGTATCGCAGTGGAGTTTTCCCACTTGATATTAGTGACCACTGTCCTGTGGCTTGTATCAGAAACGAAAAACAATCTGTAACAGCGCCGTCACGTTTTATTACTAAAAGGGATTTTAAAAACTTTTGTGAACAAGGTTTTATGTTTGATTTACTTTTAAGTAATATTGACTGTGTTGCATCCATACCGGATCTGGACTTAGCGTTTAATTATTTTTCTACAACCTTTCAGTCTGTCGTAAACAAGCATGCCCCTTTTAAAAGATTCCGAGTAAAAAACAGATCAAATCCCTGGTTCTCCAATGGCTTATCTAACGAACTACATGATAGAGACAGGGCATGGAAACGGGCCAGAGAGACAGACTCACTCGCGGACTGGCATCACTTTAGACAGCTACGAAATAAATGCTGTGCTTCAATAAGGAAAGCTAAATCAAATTATTATATAACCTCACTATCTGATTCGGTTGGCGATCCGGCTAAGTTCTGGAAGGTTGTGAATTCTTTGAAGCATGGTTCTGCTCCTTCCTTACCACATTTCATTAATTCCGATTCTGGTCCTATTTTTGAGAAAAATGAAATGGGGAATGCTTTAATCTTTTTGAAAATTCACATCATGCTGTTCTGCAAATAGATGGATTAGATCTTAGCTGCAGCTCCATTGAAAGCCCATTAATAAACAGAGCTATGTTCTCATTTAGATTCTTTAGAGAACAAGAAGTATTGGAGGCCTTACTTGCCATAAATACAAAGAAATCAAAGGGGGAAGATCAATTAGACCCTATTTTTCTACGAATGGGGGCCCCATTAATTGCTAATCCATTAACAAATATTTTTAATCTGTCACTTATTACTGGTGCTATTCCTGATGTTTGGAAATCAGCACATGTTCTACCTCTATTTAAAGGGGGTGCACCCAGTGAGCTGAATAATTACAGACCTATTTCTAAACTCCCTTGTTTGGCAAAAAATTTTAGAATTTTTAATAAATCTGCAACTACGCTCTTTCCTATCCAGGAATAATATTTTAAATCAGTTTCAGTCTGGTTTCAGACCTGGCCACAGTACCATATCAGCAGCCTCCCTGGTCATAAACGACATTATAAATGCATTAGATAGCAAACAAAAATGTGCAGCCCTTTTTATAGACCTGTCCAAGGCATCTGATACGGTTGACCATTCAGTACTTTTGACCAGGTTGTCCTCCATTGGCCTAGATGGAAATGCTTTAAATTGGTTTCGTAATTACCTCTCTAACAGGACCCAAGCTATTGTAATAGATGAGGTGAAGTCACCCTTTCTAAAGGTCAATAAAGGGGTCCCACAAGGATCCATCCTGGGCCCGTTATTATTTACCATTTATATAAACGAGATTGCCACTAAAGTAGAAAATTGTAATGTTCATTTCTACGCCGATGATACCGTAATTTACTCATCGGCATCCACAAGCAGACAAGCTCTCACTTATATACAAACTGCTTTTAACAGTATTCAATTAGAATTGGCCAGTTTGAAATTAGTTTTGAATGCAAATAAAACAAAGTATATGTTTTTCTCCACACACAATGTAGACCCTATGGATGCTCATTTATTTACCTTGAATAATATTGAAATCGAATGCGTCCATAATTATAAGTATCTGGGTATCTGGTTAGATCATGATTTTTCATACAGGTCACATGTGGCTAATCTAACAAAAAAACTTAAACCTAAACTTGGCTTTCTTTTTAGAAACAAGTCTTGCCTCTCCTTGGTTAGCAGGACAAAGATTGTTCAGGCCACAATTTTACCAGTACTTGATTATGGGGATGTTTTATATATGCATGCCCCCACTTGTGTTTTAAAACCCTTGGATGCCATATACCATAGTGTATTGCGCTTTATCACAGGTGACGGCTTTAGAACTCATCACTGTGATTTGTATAAATCAGTAGGCTGGTCCTCCTTAAAGCTACGGAGGAAGCAACACGGTATTGTATTTGTTTATAAAGCGTTGCTTGCGAAACTCCCTCATTATCTAACAAAACATATATTTTTTAAGGTTTCAAAATATAATACTAGAGCTCAGGACTGGATTACTTTAGATATACCTCGATTTAGAACTGAACTGGGTAAAACTGCTTTCAGTGTTTCTGCACCCAAATTGTGGAATGAAACCCAGGAATCACTTCACTTAACGTCACTGGTATCTGTAGAACATTTTAAGCAACTGGTTTTTAATTTGTTAGAGAAGGAAGGTACATGTACCTGCATGGCCTAATCATCCATGTTTTCTTTGCACAGGATGCATCCTATGATTGTGATGATTGTGGGCCTGTATATGTTTGTGCTCATGTGTATACTTACATGAGTATGTATGGATTTGTGTAAGTATGTGTATGTGTATGTATATATGTATATACTACCATTTATTCTTATTCTCTTTTACTTGCAAATCATCTCTGTACATATTTTCTCTGTATAACTTACTAGAATGTTCATTTTTCTGTTTTATCATTGTATGGTCGCAGGGCCCCCCTGAAAAAGAGATTTCGGTCTCAGTGGGGTCCCCCTGCATAAATAAAGGAAAATAATAATTATTGCTTATATTCCATGTCACTAAAATAAAATAAGTATCAATGAAATAAGTGCTTATGTCTCTAATGTTGTCTGACTGGTAGGCCTAGGCTGTTTACATGAAAATGATGCTGTAGCTGTCTTAAAAGACTACTGACATGGATTATTATTATTTTTTACAGCTGTGTGAATACTGTCGGAACTCACTGTATTCGCAAACCATCTATAAAGACCAGTTTTTACTTTCTCAATAACCACATATTCAAATTGAACAAATTTAAAATGTTTTGTGTAGCCTACAGCAGGAAAATCAGCATCATGGCTAATCGTCTCATGTCATGTTACAGCATTGAGATCTGGAAAGCTCCAGAGACTGCAAATACCTACTAGCATAGCCTATCAAAGATGGTGGATTGCTTTGTATGGTGTAGCCTATACTAAAATATTAATATTATTTTTTAAAAATTGTGTAAATGTCCGTTTGTTTTAATCTGTATGTTGCTTCATGACTATAGATTATTAGCTACATTAGCCAAGGTATTTTGTTTCAGATACTGAATCTGGCATGTTTTTTTTTTTTTGTAATTTGTTACAGATTTTTTCCATTTTCTCTGAATTTGATAGTCAATTGTATCCTAGTACGATTCAATTCTGTGTACTGCTGAGAATTCACCACTACACAATCCCGTCGGCTGACAGTAGGAAGGAGGTCGCCACGTCTTCAAGGCGTGACTCCTCGTGCTCCTCCTTCTCCCCGCTGAGTCCCCCCCCGCCCACCCCTCACGGCACCGGCCATACTCGGATCTGGCAGGACCCGAACCCGGGCCCTCGGTGTGCAACTGCATTGACTCAAAGCCGATGCTTTCACCACTGCGCCACTGTGGCGCTAAGTCCCGGGTTTAATAGATTTAGACAACCTCCTACCAGCTGAAGTGCTGTGATTGTTTAGTCACCCTGACTGGGTAACCTCTCTCCACCTCCACCCGTAGTTGTGGTACTAGTTCCCCAGTGACGACTGTCCTGTCCCTGTTATCTGGAGTAGGAGGCTTGGCCACCTCCAGTCCTTCATTTTCAATTGGAAGAATGTTCTCCTCTTGAGGTGTGGGTGTTTGTTCAGTAAGCATTAACTCTGAAGTAGAAGCCACTGTCTCTGGGCAGCAATTGTTCAGCATGTTCTTTCTAGATCTCTCCTCCCTCCATGTCCACTTTGTAGGAGACCGGACCTCTCCTCTCCATTAGCACAGCGGGAGACCACTTCCCTCCTTTCCGGAAATATCTGGCAAGGACCGTTTTTCCCATGTAAAATTGCCTGTCTTTGTATCGGGCCTAATGGCAGCAAATCTGGGCCTGCTGCACACTCTGAAACTCAGTAGCCACATCCAGTGGTTCATTTCACTGGAGGTGAACTAAGAAAACTAGTAAACTAAAGTTTACTTTTAAGTACACTAATTTTGATAACTAATGACTATTTATTGTTTTTTTGACGAGTATTAGTATACTTGTAAGTGTACCATTTTGATACTTATTGAGACTAAACTAGCCCAGTTATAAGTTACTACCTGTTCTACCAAGCCCAATCTGCTCCACAGGCCCCGCAGCATGGTAATGGTATTACAGGTGATGGAGTCCATGATTCTTCTGGCCATTTTGAGTGTGCATCCAAAAGTGAAGTAATGCTCCCATCAGAACAGCAACAGCTATGCATGCGAACAGGAAGCTGACACATTTCAGTTCAACATTCAACACTCCCCATTCTACAAGTCACTATTTGAACATTTAAATCCAAGCCATGATCTGTCACTTAAATTTCCAAATGCTGTATCAGCAAAATGCCTCTAATTTAGAGAGCATCAGTTTGTATGCAACACAGTCTTGCCTGCTGACACCTGCCCTACTCTAATTCGAGCTGACGAAGGCTAATTCTTCAGCCAAAACATCACGTGTTCAAGGCCTGTATTATTCCTCTATAGTTAAGACCTGAATGGATTAAGCATCTCCTACCTTTGCTGTCAGCTCGTATTAGTGTTTTGAGTTAAGCTTGGCCTCAACATGTAGGGTGTTCACACACAATGCACTAAGTTCCAAGACCCATTACATTGAAAATCTAACTCCAACCGAGGCCCCAACATCATTCTTACTGGATGATTCAGCATATGAGATGCAGTGCGTATACATGAATATAAAAATGAAGGATTATGCCTAGACATTCGCTAACAATGAACATGTACCTTTTGTATTCACGGGAACAGTAAAACATTGGTATTCATATTAGCATTTCAGTGGTACACTGTTTCCGAATGAGAATTTCAGATGTAAGGAATTAAACCAAGCGTATATACCTGAAGTGCTTTGTGTAGTTTGTAACACCTCCCCCCCCAACAACCGCCCGCCCCCACCCCTCGCCAACCCCTCTCGTTTGATCATTGTGGATTGTAGGTATGGAGTACAAGTCCCTAGGCATAGAGGGGAGTATTTTGAATGAACATCTCACTGTCTCATATTCAACTATCACAATCTGAGTCAACCTATTTACTGAAGCACTAAGTGCACAAGGAATATTTTTTCTGCAAATTGGGTCCTTGGTGTGCATATCGCGGGGCAATCGCAGATTTAATTTGTTTTCTAGACTCGTGTTTTCGCTTCATGCTGTGAGGGCAAGGGCTTGTGGATGGGGGTGGGCGGTGCGTAGGTGGTCTGTAGGAAGCCGGCCCGCGGTATGGTACTCTCCCAAATGTAAATGTGAAAATTGAGTCATTTATTGAAAAGAGTTCATTTCTGTGTTCTATCGCTGCTCAGTTTTTTTTCATTTTTTATTTTAAAATTGTTTTTGCAAAGAACCTTTCACAGCCCGAGCTTCAGTGTGTATAGTTTTGAGATGCCTCGAGTCAAAATACAACAAAGCCTAATAAAATAAACAGTTTTTTTCCTGAATATTTTCTGTCACTGTTCATTCTTCTGAAACTCTTTAGGTTGAATGTGCCTAAACTGGTTTAGCTGGCGTCCTCTCCATATCTTTAATTAGGAATCTGGTCAACAATCCCCCTTTCGAGTAAATAATTAAGTTAATGTTTGTTGTCTCAGCCCCCAGAGTCTGATCTAATGTTTTCTACTAAAGCTCAATCTCATCGGCACGAGACCATATGCTTGATAGACATGGCAATGGGGTACTTTAATCTATAGCTTTACAACCATCATTAATGCATGGCATCATTTCCAAGGGGGACACTTCCCCCCCAATGTCTAAAATAACTTTTTCTAACCCCCCCCCCCCCCCCCTTCTCTTAATCCTTAATATCCTACTCAACGTAATATCCTTGCCATTACTGACATTTACTGACTCTCAATTCTACACACTTATGACCTTTATGGTTAGGCCTACTCACTTTAAAAAAAAAAATTCTGTGGTACTTTATTTGGTAGTAGTATTGTCTCCTTTTCTCATATGCAAGATTTCTGTGAAAGCATATCTGCGCCAAACTTCGAATGAAAATGCAAATCGCCGATTGCATTTCCTTTACATTCGATGTGTGCAGAAACCATGACATAATTCAAATGAAACTGCAAAAGGCCACTTCGCGTTTTAATTTTTAGGGTTAATGTACGCACTTTATCTGACAATTTGAAAATGTTAATGTTAAGGGGACCGTTCAAACCACTATTTAAACCTTCTCAATTAAAATGAATCAAGAACTATGTGAAGAGCAGTATAGGACAGGGAAGATTCCATGGCCTGCCTATACATTCTATCGAGAGTGTCAGAGCCCAGGAGCTGAATTTGAAGGAGATGGTGTAAGATTCAGAGGGATCGGTGTTGGGTTTCCTGTGGGCCCCCGTGCCAGCCTGTAACAATTTTTAGTTGGGCCGCTGTGACTATACAAGTTATATGTCACTACAACATGATGTATTTAGCTAGCTAAACTCAGTTTCCAATACTAAAATATTTACAATATCAAATGCCCTTCGGTCTTTCTGCTGCTGGGTCTGTACTCACCCAAATTTGACTTCACTATTCGCTAAAATGCCCCCCCCCCCCCCAATGCATTTCTCTTATGACACTTGTGTATGCATTAAGCAGTCACCTGCCACTTGTTTGTTTTTCTCAAACATACTGAGTAATCAACGCTGTGATTTGGGTGTAATTAAAAGGAACAGACAGAAATCAACAGCGTCCTCCCAGGAAGAACAATTTAATTGTGTGTATGACCTTCTCAAAAGGGCTAAAAAAAAATGTATGTGTCGTATGAATATGAATATTTTATGAATAGAGAAGCAAAACACTTAAACTATCTGGGATAAATAATGGACATTGAAGGGACTGAAGGGATACTGTTGCTTTGTCATATGAAAGTCACAATAAACTGCTGGGGCCCTATCTTACACCCGGCGCTAACCCAAACGCAAGTGTCTTTGCTATCTTACACATGGCTCAGGGTTCATTCAGATTGCTTTCAGCCCACTCCATCAACATCCAGGCGATGTACGATGGTACGTGTAAGGTTACATGTATAGACTATTCGCAATTATCCTGGATCAAGCTATGATTTAGCCTATATTTGCCAATAATTCCTGTAATCTTCTGGGGGGACAATCTTCTGTTACGGGACAATAGCTTTCCATTAAAAACTTTGCTGATAACACCTATATCAAGCCTAATGTGCAAATTGTCATTTACACCTAATGCGTGAATTGTCAACTCTGACATTTGAGTTCTGAAAATTTGAGTTCTGAAAATGCACTTCAGATGTCATTACAATACAGCTCACTTCATTTAGGCATACAGCCTTTAAATAAATAGAATGGTTTTGACTGAAAAAAGTTCAAAACCTTGTCCAGTGTATTGTTTTTTAAATAGCCTAGGCTACAGTCCCCAGGATTCTCTGTGCATAAGGTTTTTTCGATAGCCTACAGTTAAAAAAGGAGATTAATTAAAATTTCACCATGTTAACTGAATTTTAACCTTATTCTTCGTCCATCATATTTTTTAAATTACAGTGACCAGGTTTCCACTGTCATCTTATTAAAACCCAGCTGAAATGATTTTAAAGAGAACTAAGAGTCTAATTAGAAACGAAAACAAATTCGCAGCACATTACACAATTAACTCACAATTAATTTTAATGCCATTCTCTGCATGTGTGCTTTAACCTGCAGGAGCAGGTTTGTTTCCCCTGCTGTAAATCACACTTTTCACGGTCTTCCTGGGAAAGTGGACTTAATTACTTTAAAGCATTACGCTACCAGTAAAACAGGTTGGTCACATTTCCATAAGCAGGACGTTATAAAACAAGGGAAAATATGCGTGAACCTATGGGTTCCCAAACTGACCGCTTTAGTGTATTTACTAGTGTCATCATTAAGGCAAAATAAAGGTGTTTTTGTTATTAATAAATATTATAATAAACTTCGGATGAAGCCTTAACTTCGAGAACTCCATGTGAACAGCCTCATGGAATTGATGCTTCATTGTATAAACAAACAAAATATCTTAAACAAGCAGGCTAATTTGGCGTTTTCTAAGGTGAGACGGAAGCCATTCTGGTAGCTTATCAGCATTCTGTTTCGCTACCATATAAGCAATCCACCAAGGTGGAAAAGCAGGGTTTAAAGGGAATGGGATGTGACATTTTGATTGGTTTATTGCATGTTACGCCCAAGACACACCTATAATTAGTGAAGAGACAGCTCATTTGCAGCCCATTTGCACGTTGCCCCCGTATTTCAAAACGTTATGTGATGCCAAATGTTTAGTTTACATCATGCAAATATCTGATATAGATAATTTAGGGCATCTTATGCCTATCATGGGTTTTTGGGTTATCCTATCAATATATGAAACTAAGCTATTTGTAACCCCCCCCACCCAAAACATATTATACAATACAATAAAATAATAAATACAAATAAAATAAATAAATACATAAAAAAGGAATACAATATAGGAAAGTTTTCCTTTAAAGGGTAACAAAGCACTAAAACCATTTATTTTAGATCAGAACTGATACATTTGTTTTTTTTCTAAGTGATACTGATTGCTTCTGGTCCAAATCTTGACATTTTACTGTAATCAGCGCAAGACAGCGTAAACCCAAAGAATCTGGCTCAAAAGTGCTTCTAGTGGTAAAACATTAGGTACTGCACGTCCAGTCTGACATTGGCCAGAAACCTCCAGCTGACGTATTCCTCCCGGTGGAATCTGTACAGCTATGCCCTGAAGCTTTGGAGCGAGGGCGGGCTACGCCCCAGCTATAAAAGCGAATATCAGCGGTTGATCTGCGTGCCGTGGACGGGGAGAGGAGATAGGAGAGAGAGAGCGAGTGATATATATAGCTAGCTTACAGTTTAGCTTTTTTGAATATTCTAGTAAGTTAGTTATATTTTTTAACAAGTAGCTAGCTAGTTTATTATTTTTTTTAATTTATATATAGTACAGTTGTATTATATGCATGCTACACGTTTACCTTTGCAGCGTCCCTACAACAGACATTCTCTCTTGGAGATAGTTCAGTGCAGTGCAACCTTTGAAATGGAAACCAATATTGTTGATATCCTGCAGGTAGTGTGATTGCCTGCAGCCTGTGTAAAATGAGTAGCCTACATGACATGGGTAACTATTTGTACAGCGTGTGATTTTTGTGTTGTTTACTGGCTGCATCATGATAAGCCCAAACGAGGCTATGCGTGCCACATTCTCCACCATTGCCTCTGCCTCGGCAATGGCTAGCTTCTTGGGGCTCGGCAGTAGCTGTGTTTGTTTGTGTGTGAGTGAGAGAGGTAGCAAGAGAGAGAGTGGAACAAAGCAGATGCCGTGAGTGCTATCCGGAGCAGAATGGGCTTTTGGAGCACCGCGGTGGTGCAGCGGACAAAGCGGACTTTCTGTCTGGGCAGTTGCGCCCCGAGGATCGGGGGTTCGATCCCAGGTCCTGCCGGATCTGAGTATGGCCGGTGCCTTGAGGGACTGGCAATTGGCGGCTGCTCCCGGGGTGGGGGGAGGGACTCGGAGGGAATCGTCGCACATAAGACAGACCTGGGCGAGCTGGAATCATGGTTAGGAGCTCGAGGAGTCACACCTGAAGAGGACACGGCGCCCTCTTTCCTGCTACTGGACGAAGGGGTTGTAGCGCCGATTCTCTAGCAGTTGCTACATGGGGGGAATTGAATTGCTTAGGGTCCAATTGGCTATGAAATTGGGAGAAAAAGGGAAAAATCAGAAAAAAAAATAAATAAATGGGGTTTTGGCTACTAGTGTAAAGAAATCGCTGGGACATGGTTTGATATCAGTCCCTATATTATTACCTTATCACGCCCAGATTCCGGAATTTTTGAATTTCAAAAGGGGGCGGGGTCTAGCTAAACCAGCATGCTTTGTTACCCTTTAAGGTGGATCTGTAAATTAAATAGGAAAAAATCTTAATTTTTTTCAATTTAACTTTGTGTTCTCTGTGTCTCTGAACTAACACGAATTTACAGTTATGCTGTTAAAGCCAGACTGATTGCCTCGACTGAAGTCTTGATACGCCACCACAATATGGAGATTATGGCACATTGAAACAAATCACTCTGCTCATATTGACCATAAATCTGGGGATGTAATGTGTCCTGTCCAGTACTCTCCACCGGTCCCTTTATTCCCCTTTTGTCATCTGGACACAAGCCACGCGGCACATTTTCCCTTTGTCTCTTAGGTGTGTATAAACCTCCTTTTTCTTATTCAAGACAATCACACAACAAAAAGTGCAGAAGTAATTTTCTCATGCTGGCCTGCTTTTTTTATTGGAGGTATGACAGCAGAACAATAGATTTAACAGAAACCCACAGGCAATATGCTACTAAACACAGTGTAAAACAAAGCATTCTGATATGGTTGCCAGGATTTTTTTAA
This sequence comes from Synaphobranchus kaupii, assembly GCA_029718625.1. Classification (NCBI taxonomy): domain Eukaryota; kingdom Metazoa; phylum Chordata; class Actinopteri; order Anguilliformes; family Synaphobranchidae; genus Synaphobranchus; species Synaphobranchus kaupii. The sequence continues at coordinate 14,245,987 of CM056383.1, read as the reverse complement.
TTTTTTGTCCTTCCAAGAAGGATAGAGTAGGCTCCCATGTTCTTTCCAGACTGAATTGCTTTCAGAAGCGGACACCACCACAGTACATGAAGTGACCCTAATTGCCGCTCAGCACATATAAACTTTGCAACTTCAACTGAACTCCCCACAGCATATGTGTGTATATGTACATGCTTTGGCAATGTCCTGCCACAAAGAAAATAATACTAATTCCAAATTTAACAACAAAAAAATGTAGGACTGTCTGTCCTCTGCATGTCCTGTAGTGTATATTTCAGTTGACTCCCCAATAAAACTGCATTGTAACATCAAAATAAAAGTCCATTGTTGCAGTTTCTTTCTGAAACCTTGAAGAGCTATTGGTTCCAACTGGAGAGTAATGTGCATTTGACTGTAATAGAAAAGCACAACAGCATAATTATGGACCGCACTCTTACGTTGAAAATTGCATATTAGCAACACCCAATCCGTTTCAAATTAAACATTAAATCACATTTTGATTAGATGCATAATGCAGATCTGTAAAATGAGGGGGTGGAGTAATTCCATCTGTGTGAGCACTTATCACACTTTCTGACAAATAGGAGGGTTATTTCTGATGAATGAAAAAGAAAATCACAATGGCATAATGGTAAGGTAAGATTGTGGGTTGGGTTCCCAGCTGGGGCACTGACTGAAGCAAGCTACTTAACCTGAACTGCTTTAGTAAATATCCAGCTGCATAAATGGCATCTATGTAAAAATGTAATCTGTGCAAGTCACTTTGGCGCCATGCTTCTTCCCACATTACATATACGCCACGCTTTTAGTGAGCGTAGGGCATCCAGAGCATTCATAAGTACAGAAATGATTAAATTAGTATTTTCCAACTTTCCTCTCCAGGAAGGTTTTCTTCAGCGACTATGGTGGCGTAGCCAAGTTGGAGCGCTGTGACATGGACGGCACAAACAGGACGCGGATGGTGGAATCCAAAATGGAGCAGCCCACAGCGGTCGCTCTGGACCTCGTTAACAAACTGGTCTACTGGGCAGACGCTTACCTGGACTATGTTGAAGTTGTGGATTACACCGGCAAGAACAGGCACACTATTGTTCATGGAAACTCTGTGAGTTCAACTCTCGAGCAATCTCCATTTATGGCATGTTGGGCAGCACACTTTTGCACACATTAGTTTTTTGTTTTTTTTTGCCATGAAGCCAGCGACTGATTCTCCTGCCTTCGGCAGAAAGGGCTATGCAGCCATAAATCAATGAAATTGTATTTATTAGGGTTAGGGACGAGCTGTGGGAAGCAAACAAAGTAGAGAGAGAGAAAGAGAGAGAGAGAGGTAGAGAGAGTGAGAGCGAGAGAGAGAGAGAGAGAGAGAGAGAGAGAAAACACAAACACAAGCATGGTAAAAACAAGAATCTGGCCCACCCCTGAAGAGTCTGTCTTTAAATCGCCTCATTTTCCACTGAGGGTGACAGTTGTTGCTCCGCTTTATGGACAAACATGTCAGTCAGGGAATTGCCTCGGGAAATGGATTGCACTATTGAGAAATGCACAGCTACCTCCACCCCTGTCAGTCCCTTAGCGAAAACCTGATCGAATTTACAGAACATCTCGGCATTGAGGATCCATTCAGATAGGCAGGGTTATGATGAGAGTGAGCAAAAAGGATTCCCTAAAAACTCCTTCAAGTCACTTGTATAATACATGATTAAAGAGCAGCCCCGGTAGGGAGCCTTGAATAACCCACTCAACAATCCTCATGGTCCGATAAGGGAAAATGCATAGTAAATGAAGTATTTTGCTATTGAAGTATTTTTCATTGTGTCTGCAGGTGTTCTTACTCAGATAATGTGTGATCACACATCCTCAGGGTATTTATTGAGAAGCTGGTCCGCATACTGCATTATGAAGACAATCACTTGAAAGCTTCTGGTCATCTGCAAAGGATGTGCCCATATGCTTGTCCATTGACAGTGAGGCTCATGTTTCAAATAAATAAATTAAAATCATAGAAATTCCCTTTTAATATTAGCAGGCAACTGTAGGGGGAAAATAAAGCACCCGGCTATTGCCAGGAATGTCCAACCCACTTTTACTAGCCTCGAGGTTCTGGACCAATCACATATTCAGCCCTGTAATTGCAGGTAGGCAGTGATCAACCCTTCCCAATTGGGCCAAGTTAATAGTTCCTCCCCCTGGTGAGGGAGGGAGGGTTACACTGTTTTTGAGCGCGCACACACACACACTCATGAAATCCGCTCTGAAATGTCCCCCTTTGTGAGGACCTTTAACCTCTCAGGGCCTGTTTGCTTTGGGAAGTGTGACATGTTGGACTCCCTTTCTGTGTCTGTAATGCTGATTTCATAACAGCAGCCTGAATATAGAGATTAAAATGGAAGAGCATGTAAATGTGTTTACTTGGGATTAAGTGGAAGTGCGTCGAACACGTTAGCGTCCCGCCGCCTAATGTTTACTTTCACATCCCTCCTCCGTTTCCAGGTGTCCTACCTTTACGGATTATCTCTCTTTGAAGATTACCTGTTTGCAATACACGCAGAAGTATCCAGAGGAAGCAAAGTGGACATTTTACAGATAAACCGCTTTAACAGCACAGACCCACAGACTTTAACTAGCATGGAGAATTCCAGAGTTATACGCGTATATCACAAACTGACTCAGCCAACAGGTAAACTAACCACGTATTGAACCAGATGCTGCTGCTGTTCTGGGCATTTGTATTTATGGTGTGTGTGTGTGTGTGTGTGTGTGTGTGTGTGTGTGTGTGCGCATGCACGTTTGTGTTTGTGCATGTGTTGGTGTGTGTGTATGGACATTCATGTGTGTGTATTTGCGTATTAAACATTGTGGAGGTGTGTGTGTGTGTGTGTTAACATGTAAGTTAGTGCTTTTGTATGTGGTTGCGTGTCCCTGGCCTCCATCCATAGTGTCCTCCCTGTTTTGTGAAGACAAGCTGTCACATGGGCTGACCGAGCCCTGGTCTCATGCTCTGATCCGTCTCCCTCCAGTCAGGAGTCACGCCTGTGAATCGGATCCGTACGGAAGAGCGGGCGGGTGTTCCCACATCTGCCTGCTCGCCGGGAGCTACAAGTCCAGAACCTGCCGCTGCCGGACCGGATTCATCCTGGGCAGCGACGGAAAGTCCTGCAAAAGTCAGTCCACGCGATTTTCCCTTTTTCCAGAGCACAATCGCGTCCTTTGTATATGTCAGCCCACGCATGGGTACATGAGGAGAGTGCAAAGAAATCCGGATGGGCTGATGCTCAGTGTGAGTGTAGGAATTGATATAGCCCAAAGCAGCGCCTTGGAGACTGCGCGGCTCACGGTCCCAGCGCTCGAGTGCACCACGCTGAACCGAGATGGCTGAACAGCTGGATTCGCTGAAACCGAGACGGTTGAACAGCCGGGTTCGCTGACGTGCGAGAAGATTAAGTGGCAAACGCAGGGGGAGAGGCAGGCTTCCGACGGGGCGATGAGCTCTCGCCCGCCGGCGAGATTCGTTAGGAGCGCGGTGCAGTTTTCAATTTGGCCGTCCCCTCCTCCGTTCGGTGAGGAGCGAAGCCGACGGCGGTGAATGCGAAGGGCTGAATTGATAACGCGACGAGATCCTCGTCCGTGTTAATTTGATTGATATGATGACGAGTTCAGCGATGCCCGCTTCCCCTGGTGATTTATTCTCCTCGGGCCGGTTGTTCTGGAAAACGCTTCCTCCGAGCTTAATAAGGCTTGCTGCCGCCTCTCGCTGCCTCAGTAATTGCGGTGTTATGGGATTTCATACAGTAATTGTCTCCCTGGTACAGAGGCACCTCTCTCAGGCTAGCGAATCGGTGTGAGGTGTACATGTGGCCCACAAGAGAGGAGGTTATACAGAGTCTCTCTTTTTGTTTCTCATTTGCTCTCTCTTTCTCTCATTTGATCAGTATCTTTCTCTGTCTGTCTCACTAGTTTTCTTTCTTATTCCTTTTCTCCCTATTGCCCTCTCTCACTATCTGTCTCTGTCCCTCCCTCTCTCTTTCTCCTTGTCCGTTTCTCTCCCTCCTCCTCTCTTTCTATGACTTCCTCCTCTCCCTGTGCACTCAGGAGATTGTCAATTCCCACAGTGAGCGCCCCCATATCATGCAGTTTCAGTATCCTTGTTTACTTCTGCGCCGTCTCTTGGGTTCTATTCCCTGTGTTTGCAGAGTGACATCACATCCACCATGGACAGCCTGTGCCTGAGGTCCAGTGTTATTAGAGCGGTCTCATTGTCGGCTTCACAAAGCAGTGCAGTGAAGACAAACATAATCTCAACCAGGCGCTAATAAATATTACAGTTTGCCAGCATATTTTGTTCTAGTAACGACGCTACCACCTCCTCACACAGTTGCGCAGGCAATCGTACACACACACACACACACACACGTACAAGTGCACACAGACACACACACACACACCATAATTAGTTTTATCTCTAGAAAGCTCTGACTATTTGGTACGAAAGGATGATTGATTTGATAAGGCCTAATCAGCGGAACTAATTCTTGTTTTAATTAAGGTAATGCAATTAGCTTAGTCTTCTGGCATTGGATACATTTTGATTGCCAAAGTGCTTAATTTTCAGTGTTGAATAATAAAAAAGGAGGCCAATTATGTCGATTAATTAACACCCTGACAGAACACAGGCTGTAGGAGATTATTCTGCCGGCGGTTTGTTTATTGTGGTAATCTCGCCTCTGCAGAACCGAAGAATGAGCTCTTTCTGTTCTACGGGAAGGGTCGACCCGGGGTCATCCGGGCCCTGGACACCAATGTAAAGTCCAGCGATGAGCACATGGTTCCGGTCGAGGACCTGGTGAGTCCGCGAGCCTTGGACTTCCATGCCGAGGCCGGCTACATTTACTTTGCCGACACCACCAGCTTCCTGATTGGCCGGCAGAAAATTGACGGAAGTGGAAGGGAAATCGTGCTCAAGGACGGTGAGCGCATCCTCCATTTTGATACTTTTGATACTTACTGTAATTAGTACGTAGGTCTCTTGGGTCTATATCTAGTTACACCTGTAGTCTTTTGTTTGGTGATAGACCCCACAATGTCTAGAATCAAAGCCTAACAGTGCCAGTGTTTTACTCCATTACACCCCTTGAAGTGCAGTCATTGAGGCAGGTGAAGATGCTTCCAGAGAAAGTGAAAATGATGGTGTATTGACTGCGGCTACTGAGCTACCATCTGAAGATAAGGCAGTCTGAAAATCATTTTTCAATGTGCGCACTGACAGGAACCATTCTCCAAATGTCGGGAGGGGAATTTATGCAAATAGCTCTTGCTAAATGTTTAGTTTAGAGTTTAGTTTATTGTTGAAAACAGACTGCATAGTCTATAGAAGCCTTTTTCTCAAAACAAACCAGGTTTAACATGCGCATGCATTTTAGTACACATGCAGTAGTTTGGACCATCCCAAACTGATGGAGGATGTTACAACAATGAGAAAGACTTGAAATAGTGTTGAAGGATAAAATAACTAGGGAGAGAAAAATAATAAAATAGCTGATATTTAACCTTTTCTATTTACTGTTAATATACCATATACAGTTGAAGTCAGAAGTTTACATACACTTAGGTTGAAGTCATTAAAACAAATTTTTAACCACTTCACAGATTTCATGTTCGCAAACTTTACACGGGAACAGTATGGAAACACATGGTTGGCTAAATGGCTTTAAGTCATCAAGGTCAGATATGCAGTAGATATGGATGAATCACTTAGTTGTTTCTCCTGACAAATTTTCCTATTGAACTCAATGGAAAAATAAGTCAGGAGAAGAAACCCTTCAAGTTATCCATCCATATCTACTGTATTTATGGCAGCAGAGTGATGATTTAAGGCTTCTTTGATACGTCAGACCCTAGATGACTTAGAGCCATTTATCCAACCATGTGTTTCCATACTGTTCCAGTGTAATTTACAGTAATTTACAATCTAGTCCCACCCCCCAATTCCCATAGAGATCCATTCAAATGCAGAGACATTATAGTATCGCTTGTAAGAGTACCAGACAATAAGATATCAAGAGTCCTTTGATGTTGTTGGGTCACAAACATCAGGAAGTCATGGCATGCAAAGCCAAAAGATATGCGACCAAATATAAAAAAATTTAAAGGGACAGTCAACTTAGTGTATGTAAACTTCTGACCCACTGGAATTGTGATATAGTGAATTAAAAGTGAAATAATCTGTCTGTAAACAATTGTTGGAAAATTACTTGTGTCATGCACAAAGTAGATGACTTGCCAACACTATAGTTTGCTAACATAAAATCTGTGGAGTGGTTAAAAATGAGTTTTAATGACTTCAACCTAAATGTATGTAAACTTCCGACTTCAACTGTAGCTACCTGGAGATGGAGATTTATTGAAGTTTATTTGTATAAATTTAATAAGTCAGTAAAACTCCCATTTAGGTGGAATGTACCAAACATCGACTGCATGCAAATCTCAAAGGATTCTGTAAGGTCGCTGCTTGATATATCCAACCAGGAATTGTCCCTGCCTTCATATTTTCCACATATAAACTGTTTATAGGTGCATCTTTGCTCTGGGATGTTCAAATAACCTTCTGGTGTACTTAAATTTTAAAAAAAGAAAGATTGTGAGGAATTATACTGAGACGTAAATATGTTTCCCTGATGCCTGCAGTATTGAATAAATGTTAGTAAAGGTATTTGAGAATGTTAATTTTGAAACTTGTGTGTGAACTCCTCTGCACTATAATTAATCATTCTCTGGTTTATTGTGGCTTACGATGAATGAAGTGCTCTGATATGCCTGAATTGGGTCAATCTCTAATACCCCGATGCATTTCTGCTAGGAGTATTATTTGCATGTTCTTTGTTGTTTTTTTCAACACAAATGATGAATCTCTTACAAACAATAAAAATAAAAAATACAACAAAAAATGTGTTCATGCTTAAATTACAGCATTACAGGGGAAGGAGACAGTGACAGAGTATAGCAATGAGGGAGAGAGGAGCAGGGAGGATAGAAGCACAGCGTGATTTATTTACCCCCACTGTTCCCTCGCAATGCAGACCTCGATAACGTGGAGGGCATTTCAGTGGACTGGATCGCAAACAACCTCTACTGGACAAATGACGGCTACCGGAAGACCATCAGCGTGGCCAGGCTGGAGAAGGCCTCCCAGACCAGGAAGACCCTTCTGGAGGGGGACATGTCTCACCCTCGTGCTATTGTGGTAGACCCCCTGAACAGGTACACGCCATTTCTTTCTTTCTCTTTTGCGTAATGTTTTCGTTCACGGTCATGTTGTAAGTGTAGATTTTACCCCTGCGTCTGTCTGGTTTCATTGTTCAGGCACATAAAGTACACTTTAATAAAACCCAAATGAAACCATGCTAAATGAAGTGCATGTCTTGATTTTAAAAGGTAAATGAAAAACTATATTAATAATAAATTAATTGAAATATTTGGCCTCTGACAAAATGGTAGATTATTAATCTGAAAAAAAAAAATAGTGCAGTCGTAGAAGATATATATTTTATATTGTCCATGTTTTTCATGTTATCTGTCCTTTTCCCTGTAAGTGATGGAAAGGACATTGTTGAAAAATGTTTATTTAAATGTTAATTGAAAATTGTTTATTTAAATGATCGCAATACAAACAATGAATGTGACAATGAATGTGTTGTCAGTTATCTAGAAAAATAGTATTCATTACATTACCATAACAGAAAAAAGAGCAGAGAGTTGAAAGGTCTAATTGTTGTTGATGCATTCCTGAATTTGCACAATTTTGCCCAAAAGTTTTGTTACACCGGGCATAGTGCTTCACATTGAAATTGGCATAAAATTCTTTCTCAAAGAATGAGCTATCTTTCAGAGGTTTCCCTGATATCAGCTGAATTAGTGAAAATTGATAAGATTTAATTGAGAATCATGTGTGGAAAATGAATTTATGATCACCGAGAGATACAGTAGCATTTACTGAGAATGGTGACCAGGACCCTACAGCTGTGATCAGCAGTTTGCAAATGGCTGCGGTCCATGTCTCGTGACTGTGCCAAACGTGATGAATTCATTAATTCTGTTAAAAGGTATTGACAAGTTACTGAAAAGTGTATTTGGTCATTAGTTTGGATGTAGCCTTGAACCTCACGCAAAGCAAATTGTTTTATGCATATCTGTCGACTATGACCGATAAGATTGCCAAAACAGTTAAACGTTGGCAGTCATTCAAAAAGTTATGTGAAGGAAGGAATTAACAAAGGAGAAACTGGATCATTCTAGCTTGAAAGCCATTTACAACGGTGGGGACAATAAGTGAGATATATTAAACTCTTGCCTGGTTAATTGACCTGCAACTGAGAGATTGCTTTTGACAGAAATTAAACTTTAATACAAGGATAATAACTATTGATACACCGATCAGACGCCTTGTAGTTGTTTTATATCTAGACTGCTTTGTTCTACAAAAGCCGTGTTCCTATTTCTTGAGTAGATATTGACACGTGAGCTGAATATTGTTTTATGGTTCCCATTATAGCGGGGGCATGTTGATGAATTTCAGTTCGGCATGGTTAGACTGCTGTTCAGCGTGTAGATGAGGTTCTTTAGGCCTTTCAAAGGGAAGAATATTGACCGCATGACTTTCCTTGCTGCATTAGGTGGCTAGGTAACGGCCGACCATTTGAATTGGTGTCTGAAATTGTTGCGTCCCCATAATAGCTCTCTTTAAGGGCTTGATGGCGTCGCCATAATTATTTGATAAGTTTGAAAGCCGGTCGGCCATGACGGACTCCAGTTTTATCAGTCCGCCTCTCTCCCATCTACCGCGAGCCGTCCCGCGTGATCGTAAGTGACAAACCGACTGCGGATTGGTTGGATTCTGAAAAGTCTTCCCATCCTCAAGTCACCTCTCCCGTGTTTTTGTTTATTTCAGAATGCCATCGACTTTGCGGTAATCGCTGATATCCAAACCCAAATGGCAGAACAGCACTCTGCTCTGTTCCTACACTGCCTGTGGTCAGGCGTCATTTGCTTTAACCGGCTGCAGGTCTGCAGCACGTTCAGTCGAATCCCGAAGCGCGCCTTTGTCCTTAACTCTCAGTTAATAGGCAATGCAATACTTTTAAAAATGCGTTTCTTAAATTTTTTGTGTGTCGGCTTCACCAATTACAAAAGTATTTTTAGGCAAGGAAAAATTCTGTGTTAAAAAAGAAAGAAAGCAGAAAACATAATTTGCTGAAGTTGGTGCATTCTCATGAGATAATTTTTTTTCTCCAAAAGCTCTAAATCTTTCCAGTATTCTTGATGTTTTGTCTCAGTGCTGGAAAGTAGAACAAATGTATTGACGGTCCTTTGGCCTGTGAATATTTTAAGTTGAAGTGGTCAGAATGGTGTATAATTGACCGAATGGAACAATCCTGAGATTCAGTCTATGGTAACTGGACCTTTTGTACAAAATTAAAATGTGCACATGGATATTGTGCTGAAACCCTGCTGAAAGGCAGTGCTAAACGCTAAGTATTCAGAACAGGCCCGATGCTAACTGCCTGTCAAAGGGTATACGCTGTCTGCCGCTAGCTAGCTTCCCCACGGTGTTGTTCTAGACAATACCGCCATTGCATTTTAAAGAGCGGCTTTCTCTGCAGACCTGGATAGGAGAGGGGGGGGGGGGGGGGGGGTCACTGCGCACGTTTTTGTATTTATGCTCCGCTCTCAGGCTCGGCGTCGGGGGCACTTCGAGACTCCTCATGTCCCCACTGCCAGCCCCATCCCCACGGGGGCCCACGTGCTCGGCCTGCATGAGCGACAGAGGGAGAGAGATCGAGAGAGAGAGAGAGAGACACAGAGGGGGAGAGAAAAAGAGAGAGAGTGTTCCGGGGCTCTCATTCATGTGAAAATTGTGTCTTCCGCTGAGAGACCCAGGCCTTGAATGAGGAGTCCTAAATCTCCTCAATGGCGCTCATTCGCCGGCGATTTTCCAGCTCTGCTTCTCGTAGCACTCGCCGGGCCCCTGGGGCGGACACGCTGGTGCCGAGCCAGCGCGGCCGCCAAAGGTGAAAATCAATTTAAAAATAACCATTGTGAGGAGCTCTGTCTTGGCACCTCAGACAGGAGGGGGCACTAATATATGTGTACAACCACAATGGCCACACACAGAGAGCCTCTTATAATACTAACAGCTGCCTGGGGGTGCACTGTGCTCTGACATGTAGTATTGATGTATGTTCAATCCCCCTCCCCACACCCACCTAAGCTAAGTGGTTGGTATCTGACAGCCATTTTCCTCCCATTGCCGTGGCCTCTGGAGAGTGCTTAACTGATATATTAATGTCAAATTTCAAACGTCCACGCTGATGTGGCATCCACAGCATACTGTTTGGATCTATATGGACAGAACATCTATATGTTCTTATTTGATTTAACTCTTTTTCTGAATGAAAACTATATATAAAATTACATGTATCATGCCTGGTGGGAAGGGTGAATTATTATTCTTATTTATGTTTTGTTTTTTTATGTGTATTTTTTTGGATCCAATTGGAATCTCTGTCACTTGTGGCAATTCTCCAAGCCTCCTGCTCTCCGCTGCACATGCACAAAAATCGCTGCAGTTCCGTGGGCACGGTGGCGTGAATTGCACATTCAGTAATGACACAGAGTAGATGTTGTTGTTTTTTTTGTGAGGGAAAAGGCGTGACCGGGAGGTTATTTGCGACGCGCGGCGCTGTGCCTGCGTCTGAATAGCGGGGCTGTTACCGAGATACTCTACTCCGCTCTCAGAGCAGCTGATTCAATTACACATCTCTCAGACCACTTTACCCGCTCGCTGGCATCATTACAGAACCACGCAGCCGTGATGCAAATAAGATATCTAAGTGCCTTAGTCATTGATTAGACAGACGATATGCTTATGTCAGACACGCTGTGTTGAGAAAATAAGGAATATTTCAGGAAGGGAAATGCCAGTATCTTCACCTGTGTGGTTTTCTCAACATATTTATTTTTATGCTTGAATATATGAATACTATATCACATTCGTTTTTTTAAACCATTGATGTTATGTATATATATTTTGATCTTGAATTGAGATTGAAATGAAAGTACATGCAAATGAAAATGATGTAATTTTGCTAGTCAACAATCAATCAGTCAATTAATCAATCAAACCAATTGTATTTATGTATTCATATAGTGCATTTTACAAATAATGTGTCACCCTTACTAGGCCCTTATTGAGGACAGCATTCTCATTGTAAGCTAGGTTCAGGTACCACCCCATACTGCTGGCCATCTCTCTTTGTATACGTATGTTTACAATTAGACTTAATAATTCAGTATGCAAGAGAAAGAGCACATTTCTCTCAAACATTTCAATTGGAAAAATTTTATTTTTCTTCCATTGCAACACATTAACACAATACCCTTCCGGGCGGTTTACATATTTAGGCAGAAAAAGAAATGTGTTAAAGATTAATGTAAACTATTTCAGACGTTTTATTTTTATTTTTTACAGCCTTTATTCTCAGCCTGGCTGGTTATCGATCTACACTGTCTAGTTATGTTTCTTTTGAAGATCAATGTAAGACTGAATCCATTCTCACTAATGAGTCTGGGTTAAGGTTCCCCATTGGAATTCAACCAATCCATGCAGAGTAATATTTTATCCAAAAGAGCTTCAGTCTCTTTAAATAGAAAGAAATATATACAGTATGTATATGTTTTATCTCAAGTTTCAGCTCGTCATCTAGGAGTCAAGTTTTGAACACTATGTAGCAATCTGTTAAGAACAGATGTCGGCTATTTCTTAAGTATTGTTGCTGTCATTCTAAAATATCCCAGTTGAATGCCTACCACCAGAAATATAAGCAATATCTAAAACAGCTAAAATGAGGATTCCTTCTGTTCAAGGCATATGTAATGATTTGTTGGGTGAACCAACGTTTGGGTATTAGTAGGGGTTCACCTACTGCCTTCCTTTGCTGTGGTCAATGTTCAGACAAAGTGATGGATGGACAACACTAGGAACTTTCCAATTTGCCCACTCTTTATATATATATATATATATATATATATATGCAGTGCCCTCCACTATTATTGGCACCCCTGGTAAAGATGAAAGGGTTAAAAGAGTTATAAAAAATTAACCGTTTGGTGAATTAGCTTAATCTCACACTGAATAAAATTCAAAAATCAAACCTTTAATTGAAGTAAATTTATTATGAGAAAAAAAATCCCTCATCAAGAAAGAATTATTTTTAACAAAACCACATGTGTCACAATTATTGGTACCCCTGCATTTATATATAGAATAAAGTAAGCATTTTTTATATTTGGTCGCATATCCATTACATTACATTACAGTACAGGCATTTAGCAGAGCGACTTACACAACTTCTTATATCTTATTACATTTATCCATTCATACAGCTGGATATATACTGAAGCAAGTCAGGTTAAGTACCTTGCTCAAGGGTACAACGGCAGTGTCCTACCTGGGAATCGAACCTACAACGTTTCGGTTACAAGTCCAGTTCCTTAACCATTATACTACACCGCCGCCCACGGATATCCTTTTCATGCCATGACTTCCTGATGTCTGTGACCCAACAACATCAAAAGGCTCTAGATATCTTATTTTCTGGTACTCTTACAAGCGATACTGATATGACAAGTTACATCTAACAGTAATAAACTCTATCTACAGTAGGCTATTTTTTCAGATGTTCCCATCTCATAATGCAAATCTGAAATGCAATTTCCTTAGCCTAGGCTGTTTAAAATAGGCTGCGTGACCAAAGCATTTTTAAAAAGCAAGACGGGGAGAGGTAGGTAAATTGAGTTGCGGTTTCATGCAATTTTCTTAAATAATGTAACTAATGACAAAAATAACCAAAATTGGTGCTAATTTTATGGTATAAAGTTGAGAAGGAACTATTTGTTTCCTTATAGAATCAATTGTTTTCAGAACTACCAACGAGAGGTTTTTGCATAACTACGGACAAAATAGAACTAGTAACCAGAAATAGAATTAGCAACGAGATGTTTTCTGTTCAAATAGAACTACCAACGAGCAGTTTTGCGGTGCCAAACGTCTCAGTTTCAAACTTGGCGGGTCCCGCGGCTTCAGAATTCCACTGTATTCGCAACAGCAACATTGATTAGCCTACTTAATGCGTCTGGGTCTGACCCATTTTGACATTGCGCGGCTATTTCATAATTTGTTTATTAAACCCTATTGGCTTTGTTCAGGTAATGCATTCGACCATTCACAACTTGAGGACAGTATCCAATCGTGGGTTAGCATAGAGATAATTTAGCCAATAGCAATTGCATAATAAAGCTATAAATACAGTATTTGCGCCACAAAACGTTAGTTTAAATTTCTTGACAGCATGACCGAATGCTCATTACCACGCGTTTGGATGATCGGGAGCTTGCTTATCGCCAGGCTGCAGGCTCATTTAGGAGCATTTGGACTGGACCAGAACCTGGGGCTAGATTGCCAGATCAGCTGGGCTGGCAGAGGGGGCAGAAGGTGGGAACACTTAATGCCTCTTCTCCGCTCGAAACAGGTTGACATCCGCGACGACCCAGATGTGATGGTGATTCACCTCGGTGGGAACAGCATTGACACGTACGGAAATACAAGGATCAGCCTAATGCGGCGCATGAAGGCAGACATCAGGGAAATTGATTTGCTATTTCCCAAAACCAAATTGATGTTTTTGGACATCCTCCCTCGCTGGAACTGGCGGGGTCAGACCGCGACTACCGGATACGGCCTTGAAAGGACCAGACGACGGCTAAACGGGGCCATGTTTGGCTTTCTGTCAGACATGGGTATGGGTTGCATTATGCATCCTAACATTGGCTTAAATCATTTAGACAGTGATGGGACACATTTAAATTTAGAGGGTAACAGGCTATTTCTTGACAACATTTACACAGCCCTGTCCTTACAGCTCTGATGGTCTTATTGCACACCCCAAAGGCTCTCCCAGAGCCACCTACTTTCTTATCAAAAGAGAATTATATCTGCACAAGGCACACAATTGCGAATGTAATTTTAACGTATCTAGTCTACAGACAACCATGTTTTCAGTGTTGTTCTCTTCCCAAGCAGAAATCATGTTTTAAAATATTAACAGCAACAGTTATGGGAAAAGGGTAGGGGGTGGGGGCCTTTGATCGGAAGCTGTATGTTGTATGTTGTTTTGTAGAACTAATTACACAGCAAACAGAATTTAAAAAGTCATAAACAAAGTGTTTAAAGCGCCACCTTCCATTCTCTCAGTTTTTGGATTCGGAATCTATAAGGTGCATGTTCCCTTTTCATGTTAATTAAAAAAAACACCCATTCGCAATATTAAAATGCTTTATACCATACTGTAGAGGAGATTTTGATGAAGATCTACATGTAAAAATCTTGTTGTTCATCTGGAGTTTACCGGCGAAATGGTCCAGAGAAAAACATAGCAGATAGTGACTTTAGCTGGCACTGGTTATCAGAATTCTCAGTTTTTGGATGAGGAATCTATAAGGTGAATGTTCCCTTTTCATGTTAATTTAAAAAAACACCCATTCGCAATATTAAAATGCTTTATACCATACTGTAGACGAGATTTTGATCAAGATCTACAATGTCTAAAAATGTCGTTGTTCATCTGGAGTTTACTGACCTAGCCACATCAGAAAACATTTCAGAGCGCCTCTTTGCCAGCATATCTTGGACCAATCGGATTTGAACAATCGGCATGATGTCAAGACGGGTTGGCCACAATTTGAATAACATTTCATTTCACTATTACAAAATCCCTTCTGGGGTTATTTCGAATAAGGTGGCGAGCGCCTTATTTTTTTGGTGCCATTTTGCTTCTGAAGTGGCTGTAAGTCCCGCAGGACGCGCAGCACATGTAACGTTTTCAGGACACCTAAATAGACGAAAGTATCGATACATACCGATCGATTAACACCTAAAACATTTCACAGTGAGTTTTTCTTGTAATAAAATTTGTATTAACGACTTCAATGTGGTTGGATGTTTTATAATGACCCCATTGATTTCGGTACAGCGTTAAGTATAGGCACAAATGCTCGTAAACAGAGTCTAATTAGCATAATAATTTCTGGCTTCTAAAGTAAAAAAAATAACACTGTTGAAGTGTAAGTACACTTCTGAAACAAATGAATAGCTTCATCTACTCTCGTTTAGTAGATTTCCTTGTTAAATGACATGTTGAAATGAGCCCAGACGTCAATTTAGTTTTTTGTTTTGTGTGTGGAATGCCCATTGTGATTACATTGCGGGCAGAACGTTCAACCTCCCTAAGTAAAAAAACAAATGAGTCTTCTTGGATTTTTTCAGAGAAAACGTAACGAAGAAATAGGCCAACAATTTAAATTGCATCTAAAAACTGATTATGCAGAAAGAGGTTGTTTTTCCCCACATGGCAGATAACGTGAATGCATTAATATTAGCAAGCTAGCACAGCTAAATGTAAATTCTGGTTATCTGTACTCATCTTCTTTCTGATGGACAGGTTGTTCACTATCTACACACATACCTCCCTAACACACTTGGAAGTTGGAAATATTAATATTATATTCCTTCACAAGATGGTGGTGTTTGTCAGTTTTGACTCTTGTTTTGGGCATTCATAGTAATCTATAGTATTGCCACTATTATTCAGTCCCTCTAGGATTTCGCGATGTCGCGATCGCAACTATTAACGCAAAATCGACAAAATTCCGCAAAAGTTGCAAGGACTTCCAATCACCGCAACTTTCCCGTGAAAAATCGTTGTGTTACGACCACCGAACTATATAGAAAACTAGAAACGACAAGCTGTATCTCTCCCATTCATTCTGTTCAAGCCAGCATTCTCCGGCCACTTTGCACAAATCCCCGCCCTTTCCGCCGTTCTTTACCATATCATACACCCAATTCACGTGAGACGCCATCTTGGAATTAAACGAAACGAAAACGAGGCTGTGGTGGGAAAATACAGGAAGTGTTTGAGCGTAGCAGTATTTCAGGCCATTGTAGCCTACTGTATATTGACTAGTTGCCCGGTTTTTTGTTGTTACTGAGACACTTGCCGTGTACTTTAAACAGCCAAACAAGAGTGAGACTGTAAACGTAATGCAGACAAATATACTTATTTGGTCATATAAATTTTCCTTTTCAAAATGGTTTCGGTAATGGGGGAATATAACACTACTTAGTTTTTAATGCTAGCTCGTGGTGATTCATTAACTTGTAGCCAGAATAACGGCATACCCAGCTGGTAAACAGCGCAAACATAATGAAAATACAGACACGATTGTTTACAATGTAATGGTAACTTTATTTTGGGGTTGATAGTTCACTGTAAGTTATCCAATGCTGCAATGAATATGTTCATATTGTTGCCTTCCACTGACCCTTCTTCTGACATACGAACGCTAGCATAAAGGAGAATTCATATGAACTGGTTATACCGGCTAAATGTTGCTGATATGTGGTTATATTTGAATATTTCAGTAACAGCTACGTTCGTTAGCTAACCAGTTACCTGCATCATGTAAGGGGTCTCATTTTTTCGCATTGAACGAAATGATCTCACAACACATTCCTCACTCCTGACTGTAAAACCATTGCGTTGGATGATCTAGCATTAGCACACAAAGTAACAAGCAATACGAACACAACACAATCGCAAGCCAGGTAGAGACAGAACGAGCCGTTTGCCCCATCTTGCACTTCGCTTTGACATGTCTGCCAGGAGATAGCTAGCGTTACCGACCTAGCTAACAAGCTATAAGACCAATACGCGTAGCGGACACCTTCGCAGCACCTGCGGTGCGGGGGTTCCTCCGGGCACGGATGGCCATAGTCTGATTTATTAATTTGAGATTTTAATATTTGACTGTAAGCTATGTGTTTATAGACAAGCAGGGGCTACAAGGCAAAAAGACAACTAACGTTAGCCTCACACAAAATGCGCAGCTGAATAAAGCTACCGAAAATATCACTCTGGTCACTGCTGAAGCAAGTTGGAGAGTGTGGATTCAGATTGAGTGGGACACTTAAATTTTAAAGCTTGTGGCTACGTTACAGTTTCAATTTTGAAAGGCAATCACAACAATTGTTATTGTGTTATTGCTCAACGTCTACTTCACATTAAATAAAGGTTTTATTGGTGTGCCATAGTTGTGGGCATGTTGTTAATTTTCAAATGCCTGGCACAAGAAAGTTAATTGTAAGCATGATGACAAATTAATTTTTTTTTTTAAATGATAAGGCTGACATTCTGTCAATTATTATGTAAAAATCTAGCTTATAGTCTTAAAATGAATCACTTTTTGGCAAAGTATTAAAATATAATTAAAATAAGTATATATCCCTATCAGATTTCATGAAAATCAAATTTACAGTTCTGTCTTAACCTGACAGTGTTAGATAAAGTGGGACACTAGCCTACTTGTAAATAAAAAAACAGCAAAGAGAAAACATTTTATGAATAAAGATGCTAAAAAAAAAGAATACGCTATTATTAATTTGTTATTAAGGTGAATAAATACCTAAATATGTACATAAATACAGGCCAAATTGTAGCAGCAGCTCCCATCTTAAATCAATTACAGAAAATAGTGCACCCACACAGCAAGTTAAGGGAAAGAGAAGAGGGAAGTGATGGGAATAAACAAAATAAAGAAAGGTGAGCAGCACACAGGTAGCAAGGGAGGAAGACTTAATCTGTGGAGGGAGGAAGAAATGAGAGGAGCAATAGAAGAGTATCCAGAGCAAGTGGAGACAGGCCTGAGTCCTAAACTTAGATTTTTGCCAAGGGCTTTGAACATCCCAAAATCCACACTCCTTGACTGGGGGAAAGGGTGAGAGATATAGACTACATTTCAGAAACTGTTGCCATCTTTCACTTACATTTAGCCTCGTAAAGTCACCCCCATCCCCTTTCTTATACAGTTGAGGTCGGAAGTTTACATACACTTAGGTTGAAGTCATTAAAACTCATTTTTAACCACCCCACAGATTTCATGTTAGCAAACTATAGTGTTGGCAAGTCAGTTAGGACATAATTTTTCCAATAATTGTTGAATATTGTTTAATATTCGGTCACATATCCTTCCTGATGTCTGTGACCCAACAACATCAAAAGACTCTTGATATCTTATTTTCTGGTACTCTTACAAGCGATATTATAACGTCTTTGCATTTGAATGGATCTCTATAGGAATTTGGGGGGTGGGACTAGATTTAGCTGCAAATTACACTGGAACAGTATTGAAACACATGGTTGGCAAAATGGCTCTAAGTCATCAAGGGTCTGAGGTATCAAACAAGCCTTAAATCATCTGCCAGAAATACAGTAGATATGGATGGATAACTTGAAGGGTTTTTTCTCCTGACTTATTTTTCCATAGATTTCTTTATGAAAATTTGTCAGGAGAAACAACCCTTAAAGTGATCCATCGATATCTACTGCATATCTGGCAGCAGAGTGATGATTTAAGGCTTGTTTGATACCTCAGACCCTTGATGACTTACAGGTTAAAAATTAGTTTTAATGACTTCAACCTAAGTGTATGTAAACATCCGACCTTAACTGTACGTAACAATATTATGGTTATTACTCTTCCATAGGAGAGTGACAGGGATGTTTTTCATGAATAGAGATGCAATTCCCCATGACATTTTCACTCCAATCCTGACCACAGAGAGAGAAGGGTTTATATGAATAAACACTGGTTTTTATCACTTGCACAATAATGCATTTTAATGATAAAATAGGCTAGTGTCCCACGTTGTCTACAAACGTGTCCCACTCAACCTGAACGTTACACTTCAGTAAAGATGGGTGTCAGATGGTGTTTAGAGGTATATAGAATTTATTTAGAAACAAATTATAACGTTATTTCACCATAATAATGTTGATAAGGCCTTATTTAACTACTTTAAAAAATAATTTGAGTAGGCATTGACTCACTTTGATAGTTTAAAGAACGATTTGCCAATAGTGTCCCACTTTACCACAAACCACCCACTTAACCAAAAACCCGATAGAACAGTATGTATCTATTAAAATCACTAGCCACCATTTATTTTTCTGATTCAAGTTTATTTAAAAATATTCCTGTATTTAGCTTTTCACATAATAATGACTGTGTACATTCAGTTAAAACAGTTAAACAGTCACAGAGACACCCCACATGATTTACCCCACACACAACCCAGTGCAGGAGATGCATATCCCAATTTCTTAAATTTGAGTCGTGTTGCATGAGCTTGTGGCACTTTTTTGCAGTTTTCCTATCTTACTAGCCTACATAACAGCTTTGATAGCATAGACGCTACTGCATCTTTGTGGTTCGTCCATTTTTCGATCTGATGCAGCTACTTGCTTTTCCCACGACCGAATAGCAGAGAGAGAGAAAATGCGATTGCTGCGATTTAATTAATTATGTTGGAAACGTTCGGGGAAAAAAAACGTATTAGACTAGATTTCCCGTATCATTAACCTTATACGCCCGCATAGGCTACCTTCGAAAAGGTGGAAAAGCCGTATTTTATATGGGCAAACTGTATGGGTTGACAGATTGAACCTTGCGGGGGAGCCCCGACAAACTGCGCTACGCCGCTAAGACAAGTAAACTCTGGCAGATGCTAAACAAACACATTCTAACCCGGTAATTCTCAACTAGGCTACAATGCGTTTCACTGGCTTACAACCATACTATTAAATGAAACCATAGTTAGACTAGTTTATGCTAAAACTATGACTGACAAGAAACACTGTCGTGAACACAACAGGTTGCGTTTTGCGATAGATTTGCATCGCAAATCTGTGTACGGTAGATACTAGCTACAATATAGGCTACATAAAACGAGCTACAGTCACGGCCACTATTATTGGCACCCCCTGTAAAGATGAGCAAAAAGGGTTATAAAAAATTCACCGTTTGGTGAATTAGCTTAATCTCACACTGAAAAAACAAGAAGAATCCAACCTTTAATTGACGTTAATTTATTATGAGAAAAAAAAATCCCACATCAAGAAATAATGATTTTTAACAAAACCACGTTGGCCACAATTATTGGCACCCCTGCATTTATATATAGAATAAAGTAATAATTTTTAATATTTGGTCACATATCCTTTGCATGCCATGACTTCCTGATGTCTGTGACCCAACAACATCAAAAGACTCTTGATATCTTATTTTCTGGTACTCTTACAAGCGATACTATAACATCTCTGCATTTGAATGGATCTCTATGGGAATTGGGGGGTGGGTCTAGATTTAGCTGTAAATTACACTGGAACAGTATGGAACACATGGTTGGCTAAATGGCTGTAAGTCATCAAGGGTCTGACGTATCAAACAAGCTTTAATCCATCACTCTGTTGCCAGATATGCAGTAGATATGGATGAATAACTTGAAGGGTTTCTTCTCCTGACTTATTTTTCCATAGAGTTCAATAGGAAAATTTGTCAGGAGAAACAACCCTTAAAGTGATCCATCCATATCTACTGCATATCTGGCAGCAGAGTGATTGTTTAAGGCTTGTTTGATACCTCAGACCCTTGTTGACTTACAGCCATTTTACCAACCATGTATTCCATACTGTTCCAGCATAATTTACAGCTAAATCTAGTCCCACCCCCCAATTCCCATAGAGATCCATTCAAATGCAGAGATATTATAGTATCGCTTGTAAGAGTACCAGAAAATAAGATATCAAGAGTCTTTTGATGTTGTTGGGTCACAGACATCAGGAAGTCATGGCATGCAAAGGATATGTGACCAAATATTTAAAATTATTACTTTATTCTATATATAAATGCAGGGGTGCCAATAATTGTGGCCAATGTGGTTTTGTTAAAAATAATTATTTATTGATGTGGGATTTTTTTTTCTCATAATAAATTAACGTCAATTAAAGGTTGGATTCTTCTTGTTTTTTCAGTGTGAGATTAAGCTAATTCACCAAACGGTGAATTTTTTATAACCCTTTTTGCTCATCTTTACAGGGGGTGCCAATAATAGTGGCCGCGACTGTATATTTTAACATACTAAAATGTATTTTGGCGACCCCTTGTCGGCTCAAGTTTCAATCGTAGGCCTACTGACAGCGAATTTCGGCAAGAGCTCCAGGTTGGTAGTCCAAGCCGTTGTTGTTGACATTCACTTCCGGAATTTTCCCACCTCAGCCTCACTTTCGATTTCAAGATGGCCGCCGCGTGAATAAGGTCCATGGAGGCCAGGGCGGAATGTGTTTGGAATTGCTCCCTATTCACTATATAGTGCACTATTTAGGGTATCAGCCATTTTGTAGGGTGTCCAAAATTCTAAATGTCAATTTGGCACCCTAACTAGTCCACTCAATATCCCCCACAATGCACCACAAAATGTAGGGTACAAACGATGTACACTACATGACCGGAGATTTTTTTTTTGTCAAGATGGCGATGGCTGAGCCTGTGCTTGTCTACAAATGTAAATATAAATGCAAGTTTCATCTTGTAGCCTATATTAAATCAGTTTAATCGGCTTTATAACCGAAATATAAATAAATGCGGTAGATTAAATATATTACAAAGTGTTAGCTATTTTTTTAATTTAACAGTTATTACTGTTTAATGGAAATGCAACTTAATTAGCTAGCTAGCTACCTAGTTACCTAACTTACCTATCTACCTACAACGAGACAACAAAACCCTTGTTCAAAATTAAAAAGAAAACCTTTTTACCGTTTCTTGCATGCTTTCTCACCAAGCCGGTGACCGCTGTCACGCAAGCGTTGCGCGTTGCTAAGTAACCTATTCAGACTATGTAGTGTCCGAAATCACCTCCTTCTTTTCCACCAGTGAATCCCTATCTAGTGCCCTATGTAGATTCCCTAAGTAGTGTATAGGGAGGGAGTGAATAGGGAGCAATTCCGAACAAGCTACATTCATAATGTAAGTAAATGCATGATTAGCGATTGTTTGGTTAAATGCCTTTCCATTTTACACTGTAAACAGGCTACCAATGTTGTACTTGTAATCATATTGTCAACTACCTTAGCCCAAGCTAACAATAAGCAAGCCTGAGCTAATTCTTTGTATTAGCTATAATTACCTTTTTTTACTTTGTCTATCTCTGCAGCTGTCAAAGACACTGTTCATTAAAAAATACAAAACAGCAAGGCAAATGTGTAGGCCTAATAGCATGTCTTGGTGAATAAAAGCTATTTGAATAATCTGTCCTGATTTAGTAATTTCTCATTACAGCAAGATTTTAAACTATGGACCTTATTCACGCGACGGCCATCTTGAAATCGAAAGTGAGGCTGAGGTGGGAAAATTCCGGAAGTGAATGTCAACAACAATGGCTTAGACTACCAACCTGGAGCTCTTGCCGAAATTCGCTGTCAGTAGGCCTACGATTGAAACTTGAGCTGACAAGGGGTCCCCAAAATACATTTTATTTTGTTAAAATTTAGCTAGTTTTATGTAGCCTATATTGTAGCTAGTATCTAACGTACACAGATTTGCGATGCAAATCTACCGCAAAACGCAACCTGTTGTGTTCACGACAGTGTTTCTTGTCAGTCATAGTTTTAGCATAAACTAGCCTAACTATGGTTACATGTAATAGTATGGTTGTAAGCCAGTGAAACGCGTTGTAGCCTAGTTGAGAATTACCGGGTTAAAATGTGTTTGTTTAGCATCTGCCCGTTTACTTGTCTTAGCCAGTGGCATAGCGCAGTTTGTCGGGGCTCCCCCGCAAGGTTCACATCTGTCAACCCATACAGTTTGCCTGTATAAAATACGCCTTTTTCACCTTTTCGAAGGTAGCCTATGCGGGCGTATAAGGTTAATGATACGGGAAATCTAGTCTAATACGTTTTTTTCCCCCCAAACATTTCCAACATAATTAATTAAATCGCAGCAATCGCATTTTCTCTCTCTCTGCTACTCGGTCGTGGGAAAAGCAAGTAGCTGCATCAGATCTGTATGATCTAAAAATGCACAAACCACAAAGATGCAGTAGGTAGCGTCTAGGCTATCAAAGCTGTTATGTAGGCTAGTAAGATAGGAAAACTGCAACAACAAAAAAAGTGCCACAAGCTCATGCAACACAACTCGAATTTAGGAAATTGTGATATGTATCTCCTGCACTGGTTGTGTGTGGGGTAAATCATGTGGGGTGTCTCTGTGACTGTTTAACTGTTTTAACTGAATTTACACAGTCATTATTATGTGAAAAGCTAAATACAGGAATATTTTAAATAAACTTGAATCAGGTTTTTGGTTAATTTATACAGTTTTGCAGGCGTAAAAATAAGTGCATCTCTCTCCAGAGGTTGACACTTATGGGTTCAAGGTAAATAAATTAAATCAGCCTAACGTTACTCCAACTTGAGATTCCTCTATTCATGTCATCCTGTCCTGCTATAAAGTAGGCTACTAGCCTAATGTTACTAGTACTACTAATTAAACTAAGATAGTAGTAGCCTAGTGGCTGTGTCACCCTGCTTCTAGGGTAGGCTAGTTCTTGATAAGTTTTCAGTTTTGAAAATGGTCTCTGCAGCCACAGTCACAGGAATTGTTAAAAAGAGCTTAAATGCCGTGACAGGTGGAAGAAGGGACAGGTGCTTTGAAGCAGTTCAGCCAGATCTGAGCATTTTATTCTCCTTAAATTACAGCCTCAGTGTGTTACGGAAATAGATTAACTGTGTAGGAGAAACTCTGACAGCCTGAATCTGTCGGGAGGCTGCAAGCTACCGCAACGGAGGTAACGTTAGCTAGACTAGCCGCACTGTCATTGCGTTTCTAATCGTCAGTAGATGTGGAAGCTTCGCAGTGTCTGACTGGTTAAAATAATTACGTTATTTTTTGGTATTTTAGCTTTTTGATAATGTCTTTGCTGCATTTTTGGCACCACTAGCCTAATGTTGCTACAAGTCTTTTCATCTTGAGAAATAAACCACGTAGGCTAGGCTACTCACTGTTTTTTGCAGCGTTTTTGGGCACCATTACGAGACTTCACTTAATCTTGAGAAAGACACCATATAGGCTAGGGTGGTTTGTAGTAAAGTGGGACACTTTTTGGCAAATCGTTCTTTAAACTATCAAAGTGAGCCAATACCTACTCAAATGTTTTTTTTAAAATAATTAAATAAGGCCTTATCAACATGCTTATGGTGAAATAACGTTATAATTTGTTTCTAAATAAATGCTATATATCTCTAAACATCATCTGACACCCATCTTTACTGAAGTGTAATGTTCAGGTTGAGTGGGACTTTTGTAGACCAAGTGGGACAGCATATTTTATCATTAAAACGCATTATTGTGCAAGTGATAAAAACCAGTGTATATTCATATAAACCCTTCTCTCTTTCTCTGGGGTCAGGCTTGGAGTGAAAATGTCATGGGGAATTGCATCTCTATTCATGAGAAACATCCCTGTCACTCCTATGGAAGAGTAATAATCATAATGTTGTTACGTATAAGAAAGGGGATGGGGGTGACTTTACTAGGCTAAATGTAAGTGAAAGATGGCAACAGTTTCTGAAATGTAGTCTATATCTCTCACCCTTTCCCCCAATCAAGGAGTGTGGATTTTGGGATGTTCAAAGCGCTTGGCAAAAATCTAAGTTTAGGACTCAG
Organism: Synaphobranchus kaupii; assembly: GCA_029718625.1. Taxonomy (NCBI): domain Eukaryota; kingdom Metazoa; phylum Chordata; class Actinopteri; order Anguilliformes; family Synaphobranchidae; genus Synaphobranchus; species Synaphobranchus kaupii. Next base: position 14,221,318 of record CM056383.1, on the reverse strand, counting down.
GCCTGTCTCCACTTGCTCTCGATACTCTTCTATTGCTCCTCTCATTTCTTCCTCCCTTCACAGATTAAGTCTTTCTCCCTTGCTACCTGTGTGCTGCTCACCTTTCTTTATTTTGTTTATTCCCATCACTGTTTGTTTATTTGTTTATTCTCTTCTCTTTCCCTTAACTTGCTGTGTGGGTGCAATATTTTCTGTATTGATTTAAGATGGGAACTGCTGCTACAATATGGCCTGTATTTATGTACATATTTAGGTATTTATTCACCTTAATAACAAATTAATAATAGCGTATTCGTTTTTTTAGCATCTTTATTCATTAAATGTTTTCTCTTTGCTATTTTTTTATTTACAAGTAGTGTCCCACTTTACCTGAAATCCACTGTCCCACTTTATCTAACACTGTCAGGTTAAGTAGGACAACTGTAAATTAGATTTTCATGAAATCCGATAGGGATATATACTAATTTAAATTTTTAATACTTTGCCAAAAGTGATTAATTTTATCATTTTATCAATAATCACTGTTGATACCAAAACACTAGTTTTCATATCTGTATCATGGAAAGGAATTTGAAATTTGCAATTAGGCAGACCAACAGTATGTTGTACCTTATAAGCTAGATTTTTACATAATAATTGACAGAATGTCAGCCTTATCATTCTAAAACAATATTTAATGTGTCAGCATGCTTACAATGAACTTTCTTGTGCCAGGCAGTTTGAGAATTAGCAACACATCCACAACTATGATGGCACACCAATAAAAACCTTTATTTAATGTGAAGTAGATGTTGAGCAATAACACAATAACAATTGTTGTGATTGGCTTGCAAAATTGACACTGGCCACAAGCTTTTAAGTGTCCCACTCAACCTGAATCCACCCTACTCACTTTCCAACTTGCTTCAGCAGTGACCAGAGTGATATTTTCGGTAGCTTTATTCAGCTGCGCATTTTGTGTGAGGCTAACGTTAGTTGTCTTTTTGCCTTGTAGCCCCTGCTTGTCTATCAACACATAGCTTACAGTCAAATATTAAAATCTCAAATGAATAAATCAGACTATGGCCCTCCGTGCCCGGGGGAACCCCCGCACCGCGGGGGCTGCGAAGGTGTCCGCTACGCATATTGGTCTTATAGCTTGTTAGCTAGGTCAGTAACGCTAGCTATCTCCTGGCAGACATGTCAAAGCGAAGTCTGTCTCTACCTGGCTTGTGATTGTGTTGTGTTCGTATTGCTTGTTACTTTGTGTGCTAATGCTAGATCATCCAATGCAATGGTTTTACAGTCCATTACAGGAGTGAGGAATGTGTTGTGAGATAATTTCGTTCAATCCGAAAAAATGAGACCCCTTACGTGATTCAGGTAGCTGGTTAACGAACGTAGCTGTTACAGAAATATTCAAATATAACCACATATCAGCAACATTTAGCCGGTATAACCAGTTCATATAAATTCTCCTTTATGCTAGCGCTCTTATGCCAGAAGAAGGGTCAGTGGAAGGCAACGATATTCCCTGCAGCATGGGATAACTTACAGTGAACTATCAACCCCAAAATAAAGTTATCATTACATTGTAAACAATCGTGTTTGTATTTTCATTATGTTCGCGCTGTTTACCAGCTGGGTATGCAGCTATTCTGGATACAAGTTAATGAATCACCACGAGCTAGCATTAAAAACTAGTGTTATACTCCCCCATTACCGAAACCATTTTGAAAAGGAAAATTTATATGACTAAAGAAATATATTTGTCTGCATTACGTTTACAGTCTCGCTCTTGTTTAGCTGTTTAAAGTACACGGCAAGTGTCTCAGTAACAACAAAAAACTGCAACTAGTCAATGTACAGTAGGCTACAATAGCCTGAAATGCTGCCACGCTCAAACACTTCCTGTATTTTCCCACCTCAGCCTCGTTTTCGTTTCGTATAATTCCAAGATGGCGTCTTGCGTGAATTGGGTGTATAGCCTACTGACAAAAATGTAAAAATTGAACAAGAATATCTTAAAGGCCCACTCAGTAATTTCGGTTGTTACTCGACGAAAATTACGGGCATGGCAACTAAGTACAGATCATGGTTCTTGTATTTATTTATTTACAGTAGCCTAACCAGCCAAAATAGGGTACATTACGACAAAGCCATTTCCAAGGTTTATTTCCATGGTTTATTTGGCAAAACTATTTTTCGATATACTATCTGACGAGTGAGCACGGTGAGCACCAAGTAAAAATGAGTGAATGATATGTATGATACGTATGTCCCCAGCCACGCCATGGTTGGTTCAGCTGGGCAATGCAAATGCAATCAATATACAAAGTTTTTTTTTGTCCTAACATAAGGAGAAAGACAGCTGAATTTGTGGTTTATATGACAGCTACATACAGTAAACTAGCATGAAAATGACAACTATACCCATATTAGCTACTTAGTCACTTAAGTGTACACGGTAACATAAAGGCTCTATGCTTCCTACAGTGCTAGCTAGCCAGAGCTATGACAATATAGTTTGGTGATGACAACCTGCTGGATTATGCAAGAGGCTTTTAGTGAAAAATGAAGCATCTGAAATCTACTCCCCAAAACTGTAGCTACTATAGGTTGTTCTTCAAATCCGTTGATTATACATATAACCTCCTTGGATTATCACGTCCCTGACCGACGATCGATTACTTGCAGTTACCTAAAGTTAGCTAGCCTATGCTATAGCAACTAGGATCCTCTAGCTAGCTTGTAGCTAACGTTACCCATTTAAACTAATTAAAAACATTAAAGACGCTTTCTGATACAGCAGGACTTAGGTATCTTATTCAATATCAAGTCTGAGTTGTAGCCTACCACTAGTGTTGTCACGATACCAAAATTTTGACTTCGATACCGATACCAGGTTTAGTATCATGATACTCGATACTGAAACGGTACTTGAAACTGAAACGATACTGATTCGATACTCGGTACCTCTACTGAAATGACCTTAACCCTATTTACTTTGGCCCTTCAGAGGCAATTTCCTCCTGGTTTCTACTAGTTTTATTTAAATGTCAATATCTAAAAAAATATTCCCTGCACATCCATGGTTTTAAGTTCGAACTGAAGAAGAAGCTGTATCATTCAGAAATGTGCTAGAGAATACATTTATTTCAGAATAGTCACATACAGTATATACAGTCATGGACGAAATTGTTGGCACCCCCTGTAAAGATGAGCAAAAAGGGTTATAAAAAATTCACCGTTTGGTGAATTAGCTTAATCTCACACTGAAAAAACAAGAAGAATCCAACCTTTAATTGACGTTAATTTATTATGAGGAAAAAAAATCCCACATCAAGAAATAATTATTTTTAACAAAACCACATTGGCCACAATTATTGGCACCCCTGCATTTATATATAGAATAAAGTAATAATTTTTAATATTTGGTCACATATCCTTTGCATGCCATGACTTCCTGATGTCTGTGACCCAACAACATCAAAAGACTCTTGATATCTTATTTTCTGGTACTCTTACAAGCGATACTATAACATCTCTGCATTTGAATGGATCTCTATGGGAATTGGGGGGTGGGTCTAGATTTAGCTGTAAATTACACTGGAACAGTATGGAACACATGGTTGGCTAAATGGCTGTAAGTCATCAAGGGTCTGACGTATCAAACAAGCTTTAATCCATCACTCTGTTGCCAGATATGCAGTAGATATGGATGAATAACTTGAAGGGTTTCTTCTCCTGACTTATTTTTCCATAGAGTTCAATAGGAAGATTTGTCAGGAGAAACAACCCTTAAAGTGATCCATCCATATCTACTGCATATCTGGCAGCAGAGTGATTGTTTAAGGCTTGTTTGATACCTCAGACCCTTGTTGACTTACAGCCATTTTACCAACCATGTATTCCATACTGTTCCAGCATAATTTACAGCTAAATCTAGTCCCACCCCCCAATTCCCATAGAGATCCATTCAAATGCAGAGATGTTATAGTATCGCTTGTAAGAGTACCAGAAAATAAGATATCAAGGGCCCTATCTTGGCGATCTTGGCGCTTAGTCTAAGCGCATGGCGCTAAGTCCATTTAGGGCGTGTCCAAGTCAACTTTTGCTATTTTAACGGCGTGTTTTTTTGGCGCTAAGCATGGCGCATGGCGCAACTGGGCTGAACCTAGTCGCTTCATTAATTATAGGTGTGTCTTGGGCGTGACATTCAATAAACCAATCAAAATGTCATATCCCATTCCCTTTAAAAGCCTGCTTTTCCACCTTGGCGGATTGCTTATGATGGCGAAACAGACATGCTCGTGCGTGTTTAGTGTGATCAAGGAATAGGCTAAATGGAGTATGATCAATATTATTCGGACTAACCATTAGCCTATGAGTTCCCGGTAATTCCAGACAGGGCTGTTATTTTACAAAATATGTGCGGTTAAATTTCGTTAAAAGGACCTGCAACAGCTGAGAATAAGCTATCAATGGCTTCAGTCTCACCTTAGAAAACGCCAAATTAGCCTGCTTGTTCAGCGAATTTCGTTTGATTATGCAATGAAAGTGTCAAACATCAATTCCAAGAGGCTGTTCTCAAAAGTTCATTAGGCTACCTGCATAGTAGGCTAATATTGATTAATAACATACATACCGTTATTTTGCCTTAATGATGACAGTAAATAGCCATACAATAAAGCTGTCAGGTTCGCAACCCATAAGTTCACGCATATTTCCCCTTGTTTAATAATGTCCTGTTTATGGAAATGTGACCAACCTGTTTTACTCGTAGCGTAATCCTTTAAAACAATCCACTTTCCCAGGAAGACCGTTAAACGTGCAGAGAATGGCATTAAAATTAATTGTGAATTAATTGTGTAACGTGCTGCAAATTTGTTTTAGTTTCTAATTAGACGCTTAGTTCTCTTTAAAATCGTTTTGTTCAGTTAAGGAATAACGGGTGAAATCAGCTGGGTTTTAAACGGTGAGAGTATGGAAACCTGGTCACTGTCATTTAAAAAAATATGAAGGACGAAGAATAGCTAAGGTTACAATTTAGTTAACATGGTGACATCTCCGTTTTTTAACCATAGGCTATCGAGAAAAACCTTATGCACAGCGAATTCGAAAAACAATAAATGCAATATTCACTGGACAAGGTTTTGAACTTTTTTCAGTCACAAACCATTCTATTTACTTACAGGCTGTATTCATAGATAAACAGAGCTGTATTGTAATGACATCTGAAGCGCATTTTCAGAACTTAAATGTCCGTCTATTGCCGTGCGCGAGTTTTCCATTGAATGACAATTCACGCATTAGGTGCAAAGACAATTCGCGCCTTAGGCTTGATAGCTATAGGTGTTATCAGCTCCTTTTTAATGGATAGCCATTGTCCCGTACCATCGCACATCGCCTGGATGTTGATGGAGTGGGCTGAGAGCAATGTAATGTGGCATTGTTTCCCTTCGCTGAGGGAAAGGTATGTGGACCTATGGAACCTTTTATTATTATGCATTTTTGATATAGCCTACACAATAATAATATTTCACATTGTGATCTAGATATTTTAGTCATGCCTGTGCACGCCCCTGTGTGTAACAGGCAGGAGGGTATGCGCGTTGTGCACACGCCTATGTAGACACACTTATATGCGCCGTTAAAATAAACAACTGCGACATGACTTTAGACCAGGTTTGTGGTGGTTCTAGCGCAAGCGCTTTCTGCTGGCTCAAGATAGCAATACGCCAAAAAGAATCCCGGCCACTCCTCATCTTTAGACCAACACGCCCAGTTCACTAATGATGGCGCAAGACTAGTTAATGCGCAATGGTAGTTTGACGGCGTAGGCGTTAGACGTTATTATGGACCTAGCGCCGGGTGTAAGATAGCAAAGACACTTGCGTTTGCGTTAACGCCGCTTTGCGCCGGGTGTAAGATAGGGCCCCAAGAGTCTTTTGATGTTGTTGGGTCACAGACATCAGGAAGTCATGGCATGCAAAGGATATGTGACCAAATATTAAAAATTATTACTTTATTCTATATATAAATGCAGGGGTGCCAATAATTGTGGCCAATGTGGTTTTGTTAAAAATAATTATTTCTTGATGTGGGATTTTTTTCTCTCATAATAAATTAACGTCAATTAAAGGTTGGATTCTTCTTGTTTTTTCAGTGTGAGATTAAGCTAATTCACCAAACGGTGAATTTTTTATAACCCTTTTTTCTCATCTTTACAGGGGGTGCCAACAATTTCGTCCATGACTGTATATAATAACCATAACATACGTCGCCTAATGTATTTAAATACGTTTAAAAAAGAACGTACGAAAGCGCGTGTGTATTCACACAAGTAGGTACAGCAACGTATTTCAGCCCTAAGTGAGGGGTGGTGACTGCGGAAATGTCGACTGTACGGGACTTTGGCGAAATATAACAAGATAAACTCTTCAGGGTTCATCAGAAAACAGCTATAGCTGAATATACTGGTAAGTATTTGGTTTCTTAAACATATTTATACGAGAGATTTTGGAGAAAAAAAATGAGGTGTCTTCTAAACCGAAAGTGCATCAGGTAGCCTACTGTATAGTAGGCCTACTACAGTAAGCAAGGGAAAACGGCGAATACTCATTTGTACAACGTTTTAAAAAAATATTATTGTTTCTATACGTGACATGATAAAACACGACGACAGTCTATCGGGGTTATTTTCAGTGATTATACCATCATTTTTCAAGTCCTTTACTTTGTGCTCACCTAAATTCTCCGTGGAAGTAAGGCGTTAGTTTAGTAGGTAACGTAAAGTAGCCTATAGCTCTGCCGGCCAAAAACAATACCGCGCGTGTGAAAGAATCAGACTCGTAGTATTGTTAGCTAATGTTCACCTTTCATCCTCTCAATCAGTAATGCAGACACATACAGCAGAGCACACATTTGACCTAAAAGTACCGAACGTCGGAAAATTCTAATACCGAACCGTTTTTTTTTTAAAGTATCGAAAAAGTACCGAAGTTTCGATGTACCGTGCAACACTACCTACCACCAAGTCAAGTCTTATCTTCTAAAGCTGCAAATGTTTCTGAAAATAGTTTCTCTCCTCTGGCTGACCGGAGCCAAGACTGTTGTGTTTTCTGTGCTTCTCGGCATCCGTAAGCTTGGGGCGCAGAGCGGAAATGAATGCGTCAACCGCGGGAATTTTAAAAATACATTTTCAGAGATTGTGATATAATAAATGGTCCTCATATATCTCAAATGAAATCTACTATTATACTTGAATTTAGGAGACTCTATCATCGTTAAAAAGTACGCAAATTAAGACATGACAGCCAGGGACGTCGTTAGGCCTATTTTAGGGTGGCTGAAGCTACCCTAAAATGTTCTTAAGCCCCCCCAAATAATTTATTTATTATTGGCTTAAAATTATCGTTCTGGTTTGTATGTTGTTGTCTCCCCATCCAATACTAGCCTGTCGTAGCCTACTTCACAATGTAAATCGCGGGCACGAGGACCATGGGGGAGGCTGCATTCCATTGCTTCTCGCTCTGCCAAGTAACGATCGGCATTGGCAACGGCTTGTGACAGGATAACGTTAGTGGCTAAGGAGTTTAGCCGTGATGTGAAGATTCAAAGTGAATGATGCACAGAGTGAAATTGTAAGTAGTTGTTCACGATTGTTACCTGCTTAACTTTAGCTAGGTTTACTTGACGTAAAGGAAAGGGGATATTGTAGTAGGCTATGATGTTAACACTAAATTAAGCTATTGTTGACTGTCAAGTTGGCTAACGTAGCTAAAATCCCACAATCAACGTCAGCAAACAGCTTCAAATTGATGCATAAGCTTTTGTTTTGTTAATGTTTAACTTGGTCCAGTCATCATTAAAATTAAAAGCAGTTACCTCCGTATGTGCAGTGAACACACACGCAAAGTTTTTCAATGGAACATTAGGCGCTTTTCCATAACCATATGCTATAACGCTAGCTAGACACACAAGTGGATTACGCTATCGTGAACGAGAAAAATACAAGAAATAGCTAGCTAGCTAACTCTATTGACAGCTCTCTATTCTTTGCCATGAATATATCTCTCTAGTATTTCGAAACAATAATATCAGTCCCCATAGAATGTTATTGTTTAGAGTCAGTTAATGTCAGTGAAAACTGTCCCTCATAACGCTATTGTACAACAAAAGAGAAATGGAAGAAGAGAATATGTCTGTTGCTTTTTACTTGTTGCCATCTTGGCTTCTTCACTGGTTGTTGACATATGTGTACTCTAGTTCGAATACAGTATATACCAAAACAATTTGCGCTCGCATCTCTTGCCCTCCCCTTGGGGCTAAGCCCCCCATGTCTTTGCATCCTAGTGACGTCCCTGATGACAGCGTTTCGGATTTTGCTGGCAGTCTATGGGCGTAGACAGGACGATGCACCATTACACGTCGCCCCCTTCAGCTTTTTCGGTGCTACTAAAAATCCCGGCTTCAAGACACGCCCACCTTGTTGTTTCTAGTTTTCTATATAAACTCCTCAAAAAAAGTTTGGAAACGTTATTTCGGTCGATTATTCCTCCCCTTTAATAATACCAATTGGTATTGTATTTTATATCGCTGGAAAGCCTAATTATTCACCTTTACAACGAGGTACAACTTGTAAGGATCATGCATTCGTGGAATGAGCAACACAGCTAACCGTGTGGGTAGCGGCCCAAAAAAATGTGCCGGTGGTTACGACCCCGGCTTGAAGAGGTCGCAACACAAATGTTTTCAAACACAAATAGGCAACCTCAAAATGTTTTTATTAAAATATCTCCTCCATTGTAGCGAGTCTCATAAAGCAGGGTCAGTTTCCCCATCATTACTGAGCTTAAAAATTAGTTCATAAAAGCGTGTTTGGGGTCTCCGTGTTTACATATAGGCTAGGCTACGGGTATCCCACGAGCACAAACACAATTACTCCACGTTAATTGTGATTTTCAGGTCCAAAAAAATCAGTTTCACATTTCAGTTTACAAATGAAACAAAAATGTTTTGTTATATTGAGCTTTTTTGTATAGTTAGAACACAAGCTCCACAATATTCCCAGTTGTGTTATACAGTAGCTACTGTTTAATTCTCACTGAACTTGTATTAGCCAACATATGATTTTTTTATTGAATTACATATATATTTTGACATCACCCTACTGGTACCCTATTGTATTTTTTCAGATTATTTTTTCCCTACACTTTTATCACTTTATTGGAGCCTCCTGGCTGAAGATTTTCACCCGGTTTTGTACACAGTATGAAACTGGTGTAACAATAAACATCTTGAATCTTGAATCTATTCTCATTATACACTGCCCGGCCAAACCAAACGTCGCACACTCTAATATTTCGTTGGACCGCCTTTAGCTTTGATTACAGCGCGCATTTGTTGTGGCATTGTTTCGACAACCTTATGCAATGTCACAACATTTATTTCCATCCAGAGTAGCATAAGTTTTTGGCTGAGATCTTGTATTGACGACGGGAGAGTCGAACCACTCCGTAAAGTGTAAAGACTTTCAATGGGGTTAAGGTCAGGAATCTGGTGGCTAATTCATGTGTGAAAATGATTCCTCATGCTCCCTGAACCACTCTTTCATAATTTGAGCCCGATGAATCTTGGCATTGTCATCCTGGCATATGCCCATTGATGGGATAACCTGGTCAATCTGTACATTCAGGTACTTCACTGACTTCATTTTATTGCTGCATAATGTTGCTGAGCCTAGACCTGACCAACTGAAGCAACCCCAGATCATAACACTGCCTCCAGAGGCTTGTACAGTGGGCACTATGCATGACAGGTGCAATGGCGACTTTTTTTTTTGCCGGGCAGTGTATGTTTTGCTGTAAAATGCAGTGCAAGGCCACAGCTCATGCTTGTCATTTAATGATAATCACCTGCCATTTGATTACAGTCATTGTTGTTTGCCACCAAGATGTAGGTAGTGCGATCGAATACTATGAATTGCTTAGTAATACAGTCAGCCTTGAGATTATAATGTAATCTCTTGTCAGTCTTTAACCGTATAAAATAATTGTCATAGTTTAATCAAATGAAGAACATTATATGAAATTAAAGGGAAGCAATGTCAAAATATATTTTTTTCATTAGGCAGAGTATGTTGTCTTAATGTTTAAGTTTATTTAATGGTTTACGGGTAGCACAGATGGCACAGCCAGTGGCAGTGCAGATGAGTTGCAGTCAGCAGAGCCAGGATTAGTTATGGGAAAAGGTAAAGTGCGTGTGTGTGTGTTTTTGTGTGTGTGTGTGTTTTTGTGTGTGTGTGTGTGTGAGAGAGAGAGAGGTTATTTTGATGAGATGAACATTTTAATTATGGCCTTATAATCACTATTGTTGATACCGAAACACTAGTGTTCATATCTGTATCATGAAAAGGAATTTGAGATTTGCAATTAGGCAGACCAACAGTATGTTGTACTTGACAAAAATGAGTCACTGGGTCATCCTACTCAGAATTGTTATGTTAGAGATGGAAAAGTCGATGAACAAGAGAGGACATGAAAAAAAAGACAGAAATAGAAGAAACACCAGAATCGACCAGGAGGAAAGGCCAGAATGCCCCCCGAGGAAAGCCCCAGATGTATTGGTCTAAGCCCCGGATGTTTTCAGGTCCTAGAAACGCCCCTGGCTAACAGTCAGGTGAAAGGGAAGAAGATTTCATAGCGAGAAAGAAACATCAGCTTGAATTAGTTTCATCACAAGAAACATCAGCTTGAATTAGTCACTTTCTGGACCTCTTTTATGTCTATCCTGTTTCTTGTTCTTTCTGAGACTTTGGCCACCCCACTGTTATTTCTAGTATTCCTGTTCAGTTACTCATTCTCTGACTGATCCTTCCAATGAATGATGGCACACTTCTTCCCATTTCAAATCTATGCATCTCTACAATTGAATTCCTAACCCCACTGCACTGTATCACCCCCTATAGGGCATCTTGGCACCCTTCTATACAAGCTTGACAGCCTTCTTTGCTCTGAAGAACAATGGCAGTGATTCATTGGTTCTAATAGGCGCCTTTAATATCCTACTCAGCAGTCCCAAGTCAGCTTCCTCCCACCCCTTTTTTTCCCTTCAGCCACTTGCCGACTTAGGCAATCAGCCCGCCCTGATCTTTACAAGAGACTGTTGCACAAGTACATGTGCAATCGTCCTTCTGCATGTGACTGACCGTTACTTTTTCTCGTTCTCGCTGCCTCTTTCAGGTGACATACTCCTGAACCCCTTTTCTGCCCATATCACTCCTTTCTCACTCTTCTTCTATAACAGTTTCCAAAACAACTTACTGAGGGAAAATCAATACTTGTCCTGATAACCCTTGGAAATTCTTCACAACCTTCTGAACTTGCTACTTCACTGCTGCCGCCAACACACAGCCGCCGGCTTTGCATCCTACTCAATGTAAGTCACTCGTAACAAGGTTCAATAAGTTATGCTCCTCCCTGGCGTCCTTCTACCCGGCACTACAATGCTCTAGTGTAGAATTTCCATCATAGACCCTCTCCTCCAGGAAATATCACCTGATATTTTGTCATTCATGTCCACCTTGGCCAACAAGTCCTTGATTTCCAGCTGCATGCAAACTGGTTTCAATCAAGCACAGGGGAATCATCTAAATCCTTTATTATAAATAAATAAAAATACATTTTTCAAAAATGGTGTCTAGTTTCACTTCTTTAATTCTTGTTAAAATATATGCATATTGTTGTGTTAATCACTTATTCCTGGCAACAGAAAACCTGTTGGATTCTAACCAGTCTGGTTTCCAACTTAATTTGTTTTGACCTGACTCCACAGAAATTGTCCTTAGTTACAGAAGCTTCCTGACTTGCACAAGCTAATCTCCATTGTCCTCTGGAATTGTCCTCTATTGTGTCTGACACAGTCAATTACTCTGTCCCATTATCAAACCTTCATGTACATGGTATTTCAGGCCGGGCATGTCAGGCACTGCTCTGAAATATCCTGTGTCATCTGTGTCTTCCAATGGGTGTCCCACAAGGATCACTGCTGGGCCCTCTTTTTCTATCTCTGTGAAAAATACACTGCCTGGCCAAAAAAAAGTCGCCGTTGCACCCGTCATGCATAGTGTCCACTGTACAAGCCTCTGGAGGCAGTGTTATGATCTGGGGTTGCTTCAATTGGTCAGTTCTAGGCTCAGCAATGTTATGCAGCAATAAAATGAAGTCAGCTGTGTACCAGAATGTACTGAATGACCAGGTTATCCCATCAATGGGCATATTCCAGGACGACAATACCAAGATTCATCAGGCTCAAATTGTGAAAGAGTGGTTCGGGGAGCATGAGGAATCATTTTCACTCATGAATTGGCCACTAGAGTCCAGACCTTAACCCCATTGAAAGTCTTTGGGATGTTCTGGAGAAGGCTTTACGGGGTGGTTCGACTCTCCCGTCGTTAATACAAGATCTCGGCCAAAAATGAATGCAACTCTGGGCGGAAATAAATGTTGTGACGTTGCATAAGGTTGTCGAAACAATGCCACGGTGAATGCACACCGTAATCAAAGCTAAAGGTTGTCCAACGAAATATTAGAGTGTGCGACTTTTTTTTGGCCAGGCAGTGTATGTTGGATCTATCACCTCAAGAGGCTGCTATTATGAGAACTTGAATAACACCCCCACAAAAAGTAGAAACTATGAATGGGTGTCTGAAAATTAACCTCAGAGAAGGAGGTTAATTAAGTAAGCCCAATTAAGACCATTAAAGCTGGAGTAGGCAACTTTCTCAAAGGTCACAATGTTATGAAAACATTTTGAAAGTCATAACACTCTTTGGCCCGGCCCACAGAGAAAGAGGCACACCCCAAGTTTCTAGCTGCACTTGAAGGATTTCAATCTGGCATAGCTACACTAAAAATGTCAGCTCCAAGAGTCCAGGTAAAACAATGGAATCTTTTTTTGTTGTAGTATTTACCAATAATGCAATAAAGCATTTTACATTTGTTCAAGTTCGGTAGCTCATGATTGTTTTGCTAAGTTTACTAGTCTATAGTTAGCTATCTAATGTTACCTTATGGTTTGCGATATGTAACTTTAGCAGAATATTTTTTATACATATAAATTGAACTGAAAAAAGATCCCCTCTATACCAGACTTAGCACTGCAGTTATCTGATACACCTAGCCCTAATTCGGTACTCTGCTGGACGTTTACAATAGGACCGTTTTTCTGGTTTTCATAACTGACAAATAAAGGAGGAAATAAATAAACTAGCTAATCTTTCAGCAAGCCAGTTTTACTCAAACACTGCAATTGACAGTGATGTCTAGCTGAATTATATAGCAAACCAATTTAATAAATACCCCATGCAAACTTATGCCGGGCTCTAGTCCCATTCGGCGATGCAGACGGGGTGGGTGAAAGTCTTTCTCAACACTAGCTCTACTGTTTGTGAATGTGCAAAGTCAATCTCATTGTTGATTGGTTCACGACAGGAACCGGCTAATCTCTTTGATTGGTTCACATCATGAGCCACTTTGTTTTGAAAACAAGAATTTGGTCTGAATCCCTGGTTTTAGAATGCAGAAATAGAGGGTATAAACACAGTGTATGGTATGGCATTTTTCTCACAGCAGCTCTTTCTACGATTGCTACCAACTAAGCATGACCATTCCCCGATATCTTTAAAAAATACAAATAAAAAAGTTGCCTACTTGAGCTTTAAGTTGATCCCAGTAAAAAATGCTTATCTTGTCCAGACACCCCTTTCTTGTTTTGTTTTCTCGTAGTACCAACCAAAGTTGAGTAAAATGAGTTTTAAAAAAAGTCAGAATACACACAGACAACATGGAACAGGGTGTATGATTGTAGCATGTAGGACGTGTTTGCAAACTTAATCTGTCAAACCACAAAGCAACGTGCTACAAACACAAAATGGTACTACACACATTATCTCTCTCTCTCTCTCTCTCTCTCTCGTACACACACACACACACACACACACACACACACACACACACACACACTGAACAGACACATGTGTGCAACAAAAGACAGAATAACATATTCATTCGATCCATCTACAAGTGGATTCATAAGTAGGATTTAAAGTAAAGCCAAGTTTCTGTAATGCATTGATTTACTGCCATGGTTCACTCTGTACTCTTACCAGAAACTAACCTCATGGCTTAGCCATGATCCCATTACAGCGCGCAAAGGAAAGTTTGTCTGCCCTGCACAAAGCCTTCCGGGAGCGTAAATGCAATGGAAAGTGTGCGTGGGTTGCGGGTCGCGTTTCTCTGAAAGCTAAATTGGTGTTGGCAATAATGAGATGCATTTGATGGCCAGAAGCCTGTCTCATTATCACTCTCAATGGGTGTGAAGGAGAATGTGTGAATCAACTGACTCTTGATCTGAGCATACTGAGATACCATGCAAATCCCTCTTCTTTGTGCCCCATGTTTGGGTGCAATATATTATGTCACAAAAGACATCCCACCATGCAATGGGACTACATGTGGGATGATAAAGAAAGAAACAGAGGGAAAAAAGATCAATCAAAGGAAACCTCCATTCGAAAGATCTTAAAGAAAAAAATATTAAAATGGGAAATGGGAAATGAAGACTCGTTTGTTCCCTGTATCAGAATAATTTTAATGATGAGTTTAATTTCAATTAGACTGAGGCCTTTGTCTATGAAGACAATGTATCAGTGTACTATGGGATTGCTGACTCCCAGTCTCCTGTTTTGAAGGGGCACTAGACTGTTCTCTGTATCCAGGGGTGTCACTGATTTGCTTTGAAAGCAAGGCATTCGGTTGAATGCAAATATATTCATGTGAATCAGCAACTATGAAAACCACACACCTGGATACCAAGAACACTCAATCCCCTTTATTAAAGTAGACTGGACCTAGAGAGCCAGCAATCCCATAGTGCTATGCTCTCTTGTTTACCATTCCTCTACACTTTAATTTTATTTATTTTCTTTCCATTTGATGTTTCCTTTAAAAAAATGTGTGAAGTTCAGCAGGAAAATGTGCACAAAATTGTGTACGTACGTGTGCGTGTGCGTGTGTGTGTGTGTGTGTGTGTGTGTGTGTGCGTCCGTTCGTGCGTGCTTGCCATGCTTACAGAATACCTTCTCATTTTATTTAATATTTGAGAGGGCAGAAAGGTTGATTTTGTGTTAGTATTTAAAAAAAGAAAGCTTGGGGAAAATGTGGAGACGATAATGCCATGAACTGCTACAGTAGCAGTAACATGTGGTGTGTAACTCTGGCATAAGAAGCTTAAAAGTTTAAGGCAAGGTTTATGTAATGGATAGTTTCCATGAACCTGAACCTCAAGTTCTAGTGGGTACAGTTCACATATACACACGCGCACACACACACAGACACACACACACACAAGTGCACCACGCACGCAAACACACACGCACACACAGCCAAACAAACAAACACACACCCGTGGTCAATAAGGCATCCACTAAAGGAATGTGTATGTCTGAACACTGAAAAGTCCAAGCCAAAATAAAAGACTAATAAAACCAAGCACAAACATATATAATTTAAACAGTTGGTCACTGGCGATGGACAGACCGCATCCTTTACAGTGTTTTACTATCCATGTTCACATTATATCAGGTACGATTTCACCTTATTTGAAGAATTTATATTCTCAGAGTTTTTTGTTTGTTTTTTCTATTTCCCACAAATTATCATAATATTCCCAGGAGAGCTTTTCAGGTTTGACAAAGTGATGAAATCACATGCAATGAGCTCCCTTCATATGACAAGAAGATAGAGGAATACACGCAGGATGGGTGTCGGAGCAAACTGAAAACATTTGTTAAGCTCCCATCAAATTGCAGCTCTCGATATGTCTACCCCTTTCAAACAGTCAACGTGAAATATTGGCATCTTGTTATATCCGGCCGTAATCCAGTAGATTTGACAAGCCGGCAAATGGTGCTCATTCAAGCAGTGTTTTTGTGGACGTGTAGGTGCTTATAGTGTGTGAAAGCAGCGCTATGGCAAGCCGAAATGCGAAACACAACCATAGGGATTTGAATATGTGTTATACCTACACTTTCCCTGCAGTAAGTTAGGGGAGAAGTGCAATTCAGTGTCCCATGGCACATGTGAATGGTTGTCCTGGATGCATTAAGCCCTTTTACAGTCCAGTGATGGCATAAATATTTTGTTAACTCTGAAATGGTCTGTGGTCTGTACTACAGTAAGGACAAAAGACAAACATAAGGGTAGAATGCTATTTTTAGGATTTAGGATGGGGCTAAAACCACAACCATCATTGGAAGTCCGAGGTTCCTTACCCTCACCTCATGTCCCCTGTAGACGTCAGTCCTTTTTTTACCCACAGCTGACTCTCACCCATGCAAACATGCCGCGTTCAAATGTCAGGCAGATGGGTTTGTAAACCTGGGTAGTATAATTTATGGGGCCACACACGCATATTGTTGGATCGTTAAAAGGTGGCAGGGTTGGAGCCCGCTGCTCCCCTGAGCCCCACGGGTGCAGCGGGAAGAGAGACCAAACATGGCTACATCTTTAATTGTTTTAACACTCTACCTTTTCCCTTCAAAAGACTGCTACTCATATGGAAAAACAGGCTCAATTTCCCCCTGTCATCTAGAATGTTATGATCTCATCACTAATAATATAAGCTGTTTGGTTTAGCTTGTGCATCTGAATTAGTTTAATAGTACAGTCAGGTGCTGGTGGAGGTGGTAATGTTTGGATGGTGTTTGTTGGGGGTGCTGGTGTTAGGCTATGGTTTCAGGTGGGACGTTGGTATTGGGTGGAGGTGTTGGTGTTTGGTGGTGGTTTTGGGTGGGGGCTTTGGTGTTGTGCGGGATGTTGGTGTTGGGTGGTGATTTTGGGTGGGGGTGTTGGGTGCTGGATTTGTGTGGAGGAGTTGGTGTTGGGTGATGGTTTTGGGTGGGGGGTGTTGGTGTTGAGTGCTGGTGGTGGTTTTGGGTAGGTGCGTTGGTTTTGGGTTCTGGTGTTTGGTGGGTGTGTTGTTGTTGGGGTGTTGGTGATTGGTGCTGGTATTGGGTGGGATACTGATGTTGCATGGTGGTTTTGGGTGGGGTGTTGGCATTGGGTGCTGGTGTTTGCTGGGTGTGTTGTTGTTGTTGGGTGGTGATTTTCGGTTGGGGTGTTGGTGATCAGTGCTGGTATTGGGTGGAGTGCTGATTTTGGGTGGGGGCGTTGGCATTGGGTGCTGGTGTTTGGTGGGTGTGTTGTTGTTGGGTGATGATTTTGGGTTGGGGTGTTGGTAATTGGTGCTGGTATTGGGTGGGGTGCTGATGTTGGGTGGTGGTTTTGGGTAGGGCATTGGCGTTGGGTGCTGGTGTTTGGTGGGTGTGTTGTTGTTGTTGGGTGGTGATTTTGGGTTGGGGTGTTTGTTATTGGTGCTGGTTTTGGGTGGTGTGCTGATGTTGAGTGGGGGCATTGGCATTGGGAGCTGGTGTTTGGTGGACGTGTTGTTATTGGGTGGTGATTTTAGGCTGGGGTGTTGGTTATCGGTGGTGGTATTGGGTTTTGTTGGGTGCTGGTTTTAGGTGGGGGCGTTGGTGTTGGGTGCTGGTGTTTGGTGGGTGTGTTGTTGTTGGCCGGCCATTTTTGAGTTGGGGTGTTGGTGTTGGATACTGGTATTGGGTGAGGTGCTGATGTTGGGCGGGGGCGTTGGGTGCTGGTGTTTGGTGGGTGTGTTGTTGTTGTTGGGTGGTGATTTTGGGTCGGGGTGTTGGTGTTGCATGCTGGCATCGGGTGGGAGTGTTGGTGTTGGATACTGGTATTGGGTGAGGTGCTGGCATCGGGTGGGGGTGTTGGTGTTGGGTGGTGGGAGCGTTGCCAGTGAGGGATATCATACCCGTCCATCTGAAAACTGAAGGCAGTTTTTTTTTTTTTTTTACATTGGTAAAAAATGCAAACGTCTGTCGCTTTTTTCCTTCTCTGTCATCCCCCTCACATCTGTCCATCACAGGCTGTCTCTTCCAGTCTGTGTTAACATGATAAGGTATGATATTACCACTTAGGACTTACCGTCTTCATCATTTGTTCCTTTCATTCACGCTGTCTATGAGTCAGTCTTGAGCGGCGGGGCCGCCAGTCAGAGCTCTCCCTCGTGTGCGTTGCATTAATCACGGGGTCACTAAAGACACGCCGAGATGGAGGGCTGTATTCCCCGCTGACCCGCTCCGTCTCGTGCTCCGAACATGTTGCCCGCCTTGTTCGCTGATGACATGGATACGATGCTGTTGCTCTTTTGATGGAAGGACGACTTCAAATCCCACCATGCAAAGGGGGCGAATACAGGAGTGCTCAAAACATCGGTCCGCTCATTCCTCAAACGGACCAGACCCATTGAGAGTTGTAGGTGGAAAATTATCGATGCAAAACTCAGCCCCGAACATGAATAAATAAATAATGTCAATAGTCTAAGATTATTAATTGCAGTTAGGAACTGGAACAATATTTGCATTTAATAGGTCTTATCTTGTCAGTAGCTGATTTCGTTATAGATCACTAGGGCCCCGCAGGCCCTGGATGTCTAAAAACTTTAGCCACATTCAATTAGAATGGTTGACACACACATCCAGACCCGGGGACTATTACACATTCATCTTCTGGTCTTAATTACCTCACTGAATATTGAGTCAAGTAATTATTTTAACCCTTGTGGTGACTCTAGAGGAATCCCAGATGTGTATCAACCTTTCACCAGTTATTTTAAAAAAAATATTTTACTTTCCTTTTTCTTAAAGGGTAACTACACTCTCGATCATGTTTTTTTTTTAGCTGTAAACATGTTTGTATGCCTACTTTATAATGAAACTTATTCATCCATTACGTTATTTCAGCAATTCTGAAATAATATTGTATATCAGAGGAAACTGGTAGAAAAGCATCTTGGTGCTGCCCTTTATCAGTTGAAGTTTTCTTTCTGATCCCCACTCTGCCCTCGACCCAATCATGATGTCAGAGTACCTCTTTGGAGGTACCTCTACGTCATATGGATAATTTTTGCCACCCACAACGGAAATAGCCGGCACCTGATTGGTTTGACGCAGTAAGGTCCTTTGGTTTCGGCTCCACGTTTTAAACAACATGGCAGCTTGTTGATAAACTTTTTTATTCTATCTAAACAGTCCACTAAAATAGGTTTCTGAAAATATTTGAGGTGAGAAATAGGCCATACAGTTGCTGAATCTTGATTCATATTTGATCTGCAATGTCTAGTTTGACAGTTTGATCCAAGTTATACAAAATAATTTGTAGATTGTACGTTAATTTATGCAAATGACGATGGACACACCTACCCCTCTCCCTCCTTGACCCCACAAAGTATTTTTCTAAATTGTGTTGTAGACGGAGACAGGCTGAGACAGTGAGTGCAGTTACTCTTTAAAGGTAGAAGAATGGACTAATGAGCCAGGCCTTGGCTGTCATGGAGATTTTGCTCATCGCTGGTTCTCTGTCCTTGCTTTTCATGGACCCAAGCTGGATGTACTGGACAGACTGGGAGGAGGACGAGGTCAACGACAGCATCGGGAGGATCGAGAGGGCCTGGATGGACGGGTCCAACCGGCAGATATTTGTCACCTCCAGCATGCTCTGGCCCAATGGCCTGGCGCTAGACCACGGGACCAACACCATGTACTGGTGCGACGCTTACTATGATCACATCGAGAAGGTCTTTCTCAATGGCACCAACAGAATGGTAAGTAAACAGAACTAAATAAATACATAAATAAATAAAATGTGATGCACACATTTGGTTGAAAAAGCAACACACGATATTACTTTACAGAACAGTGGGTAATTGTTCTTGGATTGCTGACCATGACTGTTCTATAAAGTGAAATTGCTTTTGCCTCGTGACCCAACTGCGGGCTTTCACAAAACAGTACATGTTTTTGCCTAATTTCCCCACTAATTGGGCAATTATAAAAGCTGATCAACAAAACATTTTTGTGCCACATATTTTTTGTACTCCACTTGTAAGTGTGAATTACTCACTGTAATAACTGATAAATGTATATTCAGTGGTAGTAAGTAGACTAATTTCATTATAGACTTGAGAAAACACTTTATTAAAAGAAGGCTCTGTTCTTTTTTTTAAACAAATAAAAAAAAAGATTTAAAAAATCTATTATTATTTTATATATTTTTATATATTTTATATTATTTTATTTTATTTTTAAAAGGAATGTGTTCTCTGTATTTCAGGTATTTCAGACAAAATGATATACACTATACACACTTTAGTCACCACCACCTCCTTCTCTTCTGTCCTTGAAATAAAAACATACATTTACGGTATATTTTTTAATGATTTAAGACATTCTGATTTATTTAAAATTAATTTTATTTGTATTTTGCTCATTTAAATTCCGTTCAATGTGATTTTGACAACACATGAAAGCTGTTATTTCTGTTTTCAAACGACTTGGGTTTTGTTTCCTGTTTAGGTGGTGTACAATGGCAAAGAATTAAACCACCCGTTTGGCATATCTTATTATCAAAACCGCATCTTCTGGACCGATTACATGAATGCCTCCATTTTCCAACTGGACTTGTCTACAGGCAACGTCACTCTGATGAGGAGTGAGAAACCGCCTCTCTTTGGGCTTCGGGTGTACGATGCTCAGGGTCAGCAAGGTAAACTCTCTCTCTCACACTCTGACACTCTCACGCACTCACGCACTCACTCACTCACTCACTCACTCACTCACTCACTCACGCACTCACGCACGCACGCACTCACTCACTCACTCACTCACTCACTCACTCACGCACGCACGCACGCACGCACTCACTCACTCACTCACTCACTCACTCACTCACTCACTCACTCACTCTCTCACTCACTCTCTCACGCACTCTCTCACTCACTCACTCACTCACTCTCTCACGCACTCACTCACTCACTCACTCACTCACTCTCTCACGCACTCACTCACTCACTCACTCACTCACTCACTCACTCACGCACTCACTCACTCACTCACTCACTCACTCTCTCACGCACTCACTCACTCACTCACTCACTCACTCACTCTCTCACGCACTCACTCACTCACTCACTCACTCACTCACTCTCTCACGCACTCACGCACTCACGCACTCACGCACTCACTCACTCACTCATTCACTCACTCACTCACTCACTCACTCACTCACTCACTCACTCACTCACTCTCTATCTCTCTCTCTCTAAATCTCTCTCTCTCTAAATCGCGGCGTGCGCACAAGAGTAAGACCGGGGTCTGTTCTGTTTAACTTTTCTGTTTGAACCCAAATACCAATGAGCTGCTTGACTTTAAAGTAACTGCGCACGCAGGGAAGGGGTGCTTTGAACTTTAATTAAAATGTCAGCAAGGCCCACAATGCTTTATCCCAAGGGAGTGCACTCCAATGCAAATTTTAACCTTACGATATCAGGTGCTAGCAGGTTATTTGCCTTGCTATCTTTCAGTCTATAATAAGAACTGTGTGGAAAGGGAGGAATAGAAAAAAATATCTCGATTTATCAAGGAACAATTTAATTGCCATTACAGTGTAATAGTCCCGGAATCCAAAGGGGTTTGATATTCACATTTTATGTTTTATCATCGTTCCGCGCACGCACCACTAGGGAATGATTCTAAATTAATTTCCTTTAATGTGTAATTATGGCCCAGACTCAAGGCCACGCGATCCCAATCAGGGCTGTTATCGTATTTGTGCAATTTAACGAGAATGCGCATTGAATGGAATTGAATGCATTCCGCTTAAATATTTATTCTCACGACTTTGTAAAAACGGTCTCATTCAAATTACGTCCGTTGTTTCGATGATTTATGTTTTTTTATTCCTCTCTCTGTACAGTCCTCTGGTGACCTACATACAGTGGTGAACCTAATGATGCATCCCCATTATAGGTCAGCACACAAAGGCAACCAGGCCGCTGTTGCTAATCTCACCCCACTGCCGGCTCTCCTGTACTTATTTTGTGTATCGAACTTGTTATGCTTTTCATCTCTCATCCTGTGACTGGGGTTAAGCAGTGCAATGCTCACCGCTGAGTCCCGACAGGCAACACACTGCAAAGCGAATCCCTTTGTACTTTGACGCCCGGCACAATGAGCGTAGGAGCCGACGTGGATGACAGGCAGAACTTCAGCGCTATAATTGCCAAACCACCGAACACAAAATAGGTTGAGGCTTAGACTAGACTAGAAATTTCTGTTACACAAAGTCTAAAAGGCGGCGATTGTGACAGCATTGTAAAAAAGGAAGGTAGATTGAGCTAGTGGAGTAATATGACGAGTCAGGTCATCCCTTCGCTACGTCTCCTATGTCACTTCGGTAGACTCCATACTTGTTGCTGGGAGCATTGCAGCCAGTCGTGCAGTCGTGTCCACACACTGACTCCTGCGCAATGCTGGTACGGGGCGTGCTGGATCAAAATTGAACTTGAGTTTTATTATCTGCACCCACCTATTATGACGCAGGCATAGAAAGCCAAACCGACAATTGTGTAGGTGGATAATGACCACTAGAAAAAATAATCTCAAAACCTTTCAGTTAGCCGTCACTCAGACGCCAAGCGAGCATTCCGGCGCTCTCTCACTAGAAGCACACATTGCTATTCTCACAGCATTGCTTTCTTAAAAGGGTTGTATTCATTTGTTTTTTTTCATGTTTTCCCACAATTTCTCCCCAATCTGCAATGTCCAAATGTTTCCCCAATCCGTGCTTACCGCTGCAACCTCCTCACGTTGTGGTAAACGAGTTGGGCTTTCAGTAATATTGGCGCGACCTAGCTCTGGGGAACCAACGAAGGAACTGTGCTAACACACATGCTAGCATAAAGTTTTTACCCTCCAGATGTAATGAGCAGGGAAGGTGAGGATTACAGACCTAGACAAGCAGGGGCACCTGTCCCCACACAGTGTGAGGTCACTGTGTGATACGAGGCCGTGTACCATAGCAACAGCAAGCGAAGAGCAAACACGCGCATCATTATTTTATGATCCCTGTTTTATTTACAGTTAGTTATGGACACTGGAGAGCATATTTCAATCGTGTGCACGCAAGGTTGATTATCTGGGATTTTTGCAGTTTTGCCCTCTTGACACAAGCCTTTTTAATGTTCTGGTGTGGCCTCATTACGACTTATGATGTGTGGTCTGAGAGTTGCACATTAAACCTTCTTTCTCGGCTGTAGTTATTACTTTGCATTAAAAACCATATTGTCTTAGTGTAAAAATCCTTGAAGCGGTATCTAAATGCCTATTGCCAAACCACCGTATTGCCTAGGCTGTAACTATTATTTCAATGGCTTCTTTTTAGTAGGCATTCTGAATGTACATTCACATTTAGTTTCATGTAAAAATGTACAGTGCAGCAGGTGATCAAAGGGTTAACGTGCAGGCAAATGGTGCATGGCTAAAGCTCCACAAGAAAATGCATTATATCCCTGCAGCTGAAAAGCGCATGGCAGAGTGAGCAAGCAGTGAGGAAAAGCCAACTGGATTTCGATCCGAATTCTGAGCATGTCATGAGAAGTTAAGCCAGCCATCTCTCCAAAGCTCATGTCACCCGGAAGATTAATTGGATCTCTCCTCCTTTGAGTATTACTGATTGGCTCTCACAGAATAGAAGCCTTTATCTCATTGGCTCAGGCGCCACATTTGGACTTCTCGGGCTCTGAAGCCTTGCAATTGTCCCCATACTTCAACTTAATAAGTGACAGTTTCTCCACAAAAAAAGAGGGGAAAAAAGCTTTTTCTTTATTTCTTGCCTCTGACCGTAAGACAGATGATTCAGCTGAAAGGATAAAAATGTCAACCGTGCCTCCTAAACGATGTTCCCTCATAATTCACTGTTAATGCATGCATTTATTTGTGATATTACTCGTCAGTGTCATTCCCTTACAGAACTGAAAATTGGTTTTCTATAAAGATGGAGGGAAATGGTATTCCTTTTCATATGGAAAGCCTCATGAATTGTTTGATTCTGTTCATTCATCATACTCTGCGCTCTTAAAAGTTTTTCTCGAAGGGAACACACACGGTATTCCTGAAGGGCAACAGCGTGCACGGCGCAGCCTCGGGAGGTTGCAGGTTTGAATCTAGGGCGGGACGGCGTTATTTCACTTGTGCAGTTTTACGACACAGTCCTGACTTTATCCTGTGGATATCATCTACACACATGGATGATTTCTATAATTACAGGCTGTTTTCTGGAAATGCCAATAAATGAACTAGCGCATGTGCCTTGAAGAGGACTGTGTATTGTGCTTTATTGTATGCTCATTGTTCACGTGTGATCTCCAGGTGACAACGCGTGCCGTGTGAATTACGGAGGTTGCGGCACGCTGTGTCTGGCCATCCCCGGGGGGCGAGTGTGCGCCTGTGCCGACAACCAGCAACTGGAGATGAATAACGTCACCTGCTCTGGTAGGCCTCTCTCGCTCTCACTGTATGGTTTTCCCAAGAAAGAAAAATCCGTACTGTGCAAACAGGATCACAAGGAAATCTCTATAGCTCTCTTTCTCTCCCACCTCTCTCTCTCTCTCCCTCTTTCCCTCCCATTCTCTCTTGAGAGAAAGAAGAAAAAAAATGGAACATAGGAGATCAGATATGATTATCCAAGTCGGAATGTGACAAGCGAACCCTAAAGCAAAACAAATTGCGCAATGTGTACCACCCAGTGCATTGCGGGGGGGGGGGGGGCTTTTGAACAGCTGTACTGGAAGTCTGTAGTGTTGCCGGTTTCCCGCCTCCGTGACAGCGTATTCCCCTTTTTCTTTTTCCCAGTCACGCCGGGGGAGTCGGCGCCGCAGTGGTGTAAGAACGAGGAGTTCCAGTGCCGGAACCAGCGCTGCATCCAGCTCTCCTGGAAGTGCGACGGGGACGACGACTGCCTGGACGGCAGCGACGAAGACCCACACACATGCTGTACGCTTTTCTCTTGCCTCTGAAAGCCTTTAGAATGCCATAATTGTGGCAGTGCCAGAGTTTGAAAATATAATGTGAAGTTGTTTTTTTTTTCTAATAGAAAAGGCTTTAATATATTAAAAAATACAAGTACAATTATCAATACGGCTTACTTGGCTAGACCAATAATTCTTAAAGGCATTCAGGGCTGGTGTCTGTTTCATGTTGCAGTGCACGCATCTATTTGCAATTGAGGCCTTGTAATATGCATTCTGGAAAAAGTCAATAACTATTAGAATGTGTGAAAATTAATATTTTATTTTATATCTATAGCATTCAGAACAAAACCACAACTTTGCAACTGTATGGAATCAAAGTGTGTTCATTAGAACATTCATGTTGGCGCTATAAGGGTAGTCTGCTTTTTCCACTGTCTGGACTTTTGAGTTGAATCCATTTAGTTAATGAAAATGAGTTAGGCTGTATCAAGGTCTTTATGCATTGCTTAGTATAGAGTAGAGCCAGTATAGAGATGGATACATATGTTTAAATTAAATTGCAGGCTACAGAACACAGTTGACTAGTGTTTAGTGTGCTTATATGTATGACAGCCAGATTTTAAAATGCTAAACACTTTGGAAATAAATGGGACAAAGGTAGGAACAAATCTTGAAAGGAGAAAGGAGCTAAAAAAAAGAAAACGTCATATTAGCTAAAGATTGCTCAAGCAAAACGTCATCCACAACCCATTTAATTAAAATGCACCAACTAATAACCAAACTGAAAGAAACCTGTAATTACTGAAAAAAAGAATAGTGTTTGTTCATATAGATATGATGTGCAGAGAAAGTACACGACATAGCACAAACAGCAGGTCACCTTCAGGTGTGTTTCAGCAAAGTCCTGAGGATTGTGGGAAGTATGTTTCCCCCAAAAGAGGGGCAGTACCAATTATAGGTCTGCATCCTGACCCAAACCCACGGAGTCCTGAAAATGTTCTGTGATTATGGGCCAATTTTCAGCTTTGTGACATCGGGTCAGATCGGGTACGGGCCCGCTGCCAACCCGGACGTTTACATATACAGTTGAAGTCGGAAGTTTACATACACTTAGGTTGAAGTCATTAAAACTAATTTTTAACCACTCCACAGATTTCATGTTAGCAAACTATAGTGTTGGCAAGTCAGTTAGGACATCTACTTTGTGCATGACACAAGTAATTTTTCCAACAATGGTTTACAGACAGATTATTTCACTTTTAATTCACTATATCACAAATCCAGTGAGTCAGAAGTTTACATACACTAAGTTCACTGTGCCTTTAAATTTTTTTTATATTTGGTCGCATATCCTTTGCATGCCATGACTTCCTGATGTCTGTGACCCAACAACATCAAAAGACTCTTGATATCTTATTTTCTGGTACTCTTACAAGCGATAGTATAACGTCTCTGCATTTGAATGGATCTCTATGGGAATTGGGGGATGGGACTAGATTTAGCTGTAAATTATACTGGAACAGGATGGAAACACATGGATGGCTAAATGGCTCTAAGTCATCAAGGGTCTGCCGTATCAAACAAGCCTTAAATCATCACTCTGCAACCAAATATTAAAATTTTAATAGTGTATGTAGACTTCTGACCCACTGGAATTGTGATATAGTGAATTAAAAGTGAAATAATCTGCCTGTAAACAATTGTTGGAAAAATTACTTGTGTCATGCACAAAGTAGATGTCCTAACTGACTTGCCAACACTATAGTTTGCTAACATGAAATCTGTGGAGTGGTTAAAAATTAGTTTTAATGACTTCAAACTAAGTGTATGTAAACTTCCGACTTCAACTGTAGTTGGGTAGCAACACATCCGCCAGTTGTTAGCAACAATTCACAACAATTGTGTGTTATTTCAGCGATTGGGCTCCATCAGGTTTGTGCTTTAAGTTTGGCTAGAAGTTGTCGGGCTGGGCTGGTTTGGATCAGTCCGTAAAGACCCCTTGAAATACGTGGGCTTGGTCATCATTTCCTACATGACACACACCTCTAATACTAATCCAATGAATTAGAATGCTCCACAACTGATAAGCCATATTCAAACCAACTAGTTGTTCCACCACTAGAGGGCCAGGACAGACAGGCATTGTGACTGGGAGAAGCGATCACACACGGAGGCGAGAGCCAGTGTTCTCAACAAATTCTCTTTAAATTAAACCAAGGGGAAAATGGCTTCTAGACAGCTCCAAGCAATAACACATTCACAAATGTAATGTATGGCTGCCATATTCCGAAACATTTTGTCAGAGAAGCCACTGGTGTGAGGTTTGGCAGACCGCTAATAACGACAGACGTTAGGCAGAGCCAAACCCCACCGGTCTGGGTCTCTGAGGGAAGACATTTCTCATTCCATATGTATGTTTGTTGTTATTTGTTTTTTGTTGTTATTTGTGTTCTTGCCATTCTTATGTTGTAAAGCAATAGCATATTCCATATTCCAGACAATTTTCCTGTTTCACCGAATATAATCTGCTTTCCTCCTTTCTGTTCGTTTTGTGCTTTTAAAATCAAACCGCAAAACATTTTGACTACTTTTTTTTATTTTATCTGTATCCATACGCAAATGTCCACTTAATGTGGGTCTGTTCTTGCACTCTGTGAAATGTAGTCCATAGAGTGCTCGATGACATCTCATACGCGTGTCAAATACAATGTGATTGATCGAGTGACTGACTAATGGATGACTCATTGATTTTTTGGCTGATTGATCGGTTGATTGGCTGACTGAAGGATGAATCAGTTGATTGAGTGATTGATTGATTAGCTTGTTGCTTGCTGCTTGCAGATAACCGCAGCTGCCCTGCTGATCAGTTCAAGTGCCAGAACAATCGCTGCATTCCCAAGAGGTGGCTGTGCGATGGAACCAACGACTGCGGAAACGATGAGGACGAGTCAAATCTCACCTGCTCAGGTTCGTTCACCCTGCCTCGCAGTAACCTACCTGAGACTCCCTCCCCTGTGGGGAAAAGAAAAGCTAACAGCTCGCGTCTTCAACAAAGTTTAGCTGTTTCGCGGAGCTACGTTAGCAAGGGGCTGCTTATTTTCAGAGCCAGGTGCCATCTGAGAATACCGTGTGTCAGCAGCAAGACAGTTCCAGCACAACAGTGCTCTATAATTTCCCCCATTGTGAGAAGTGGTGCTCTGTGAATTCCCATTGGCTTCAGTGCTACTGTGGGAAAGAGCAGTGCGACTGTGGGCATAATTCTCAAGTCTGCGGAGCAGTGCAGGCACGGCACTCCTCCCCCATGTCATTTTAGCACTTAGTTGCGTATTCTTTTAAGAACGGCGCGATGCTGTTTGGTTACAGCTTCAAAGCTTGTTTACTGGGTCATTTGAGTTTGAATATTGCAAACTGGTGTGCAAGAAAGGAAAAAGAAGTTTAGCAATCAGATGGATATAGTTTTTAGGGGTATGCATATTCAGTGGCCACATTGCATGGTCTGTAAACAAGGGTAATAGAGGTACTGTAAGTATTTACTTTAAGACAATTGCTGTCTACTGAGATTATTAAGTCTTCTATGAATATTTATGGACATTTCTTACTTAAAATGTCATTTCTGGGTGGGTACCCCCACCTCCTCCCCCCGAATACATAAAATCATTCTCATGACGTTCTCAGAGGAATCAGGAACAATTTCAAACCCGAGACTCTGAGATTTGGTTTATTAATGCCTAATGTGCTATGCTATGCAATGGGAGTTATCTGAATTGGATCATTTGTCTCATTTGGTTCCCAGTATTATTTTGTAGGGAATCAAACCCATTAAATTAGGCCAGTTAATGATGTAAAAAGAGAGGACTATGGGGAGGAGCCAGCAGATCAGTTGAGCTGTAGAATGTAAATGCGTGGTTTGGTGTATTAAAAACCATGCCAGAGACTTTGAGCTTATTGGGACAAATCGGAATCTCCGCAATGAACCATGGGACTAAACATCGCAATTCCCATTCACTTCACTTTTGAAGATTATTTAATTTTTAATCACTTTCCTTTTCGCAGGCCAAGCTGATGGGCCAAGTTTGGCCATTTCAACAAATTGTTTTCAACATGTTTTCTAAAGCTTTTTTTTTTTCCTGATGGTTATTTTTTCTGAAGGCTATTTTCTGATACACAGTGGGAACTTTAATTTGGATTTGAACATATGATTTAAAACTATTTAATTTAAACTATTAAATGCGCATGCATTTTGTTGCACAGCAGTACTCCACAAACACACTAAGACCTGCTGCAAACTGCCCTCGGTGATTGCTCTTGGTGATTTGGTTAAGTTTGAATCAGTTTCCGTGCCTAAAACTTTTTTAACGTCAAGGAGGGCTTTTCGGCATCATTTTCTTGTCAGACTTTGACGTGAACCATGCGTCCTGACGGCCGCAGGATTTAATCCAACAGGAAGGATACTGGCACAGATCTCCAAACAGCCTGGGCCTCCTGCTGTTTGAAACTTTCCGCTTTCCAACTCTGTTAATATCGATCGGACACCGGTGGGGGACACAGCCAAACTGCATGCATTGAAGAAATATAATCCAGATGTGATTGCTGAACAACCATGCACTCAGAAAGCTCTGGAAAAATACACTTTATTGACAGAAGTCATCTGACTCGAGAGTTTTTCTTTTTATTTGCAAATGCAAAGCAATCTTGTCGTTAACTAGAGGCAATTTGGCGGATATGTTGAACTGTCGTGATTTATTAGCGAGCAGGCTGGCTACACGTGGTGCTGTCATGTCAAGGTACTGACATTATTTCTGATTTGAGTTATCGTGGGTCTGTTTCAGCTCAGACGTGCCAAACCAGCCAGTTCTCTTGTCAGAACGGCCGCTGCATCCCAGCGAGCTGGCTCTGCGACAGGGACGATGACTGTGGCGATCGGTCCGATGAGCTGTCTTCATGTGGTGAGTTTTAGAGATAGAAAATCCGGCCACATGCGCACACACACACACACACACACACACACACACACACACACACACACACACACACACACACACACACACACACACACACACACACACACACACACACACACACACACACACACACACTGTAGCAGTAACATGGGTGTGCATCACTGACATAAAAAGCTTAAAATTTTAAGGCCTGGTTTATGTATTGGATAGTTTCCTTGAACCTGAACCTTTACAGACAAGTGCCCCTGGTTCTCAAGTTCCAGTGGGTACTACGCACACACACACGCACACACACACACACACACACACACACACACACACACACACACACACACACACACACACACACACACACACACACACACACACACACACACACACACACACACACACAGATAATAACCACACAAGGAACGGAGGGCTTTAATGGTAAACATCCAATAACTTTAATGGATTTACCTATTCAGAATCTATGCTTTTCAAACATGAAAGGAAAATAAACTCCTTCAATGTGAAGAAGGCTTGATTCGATGGAGGACGTGTCTTGCACTCTCCCTCATGAGGTACTGTACCACAGAGTTCAGAAAGACTATTCTGCCTTTGAAAGAATAGCCAGCAAGGTCAATACCCAGAGATATAATGGAGCTTAAATGCCAAAATGGACAGAAACGTTTGCTTTTATGAGCTGAAAGCAGCACACAGCAAAAGAGCTCTAATACAGACTTTCTTTCGCAGAAGGGACCAAAACCATGTCTGACAACCACATCCCGGTTGCTGTAACTTCAGGGGAAAATGAGGGGAAAGTATCAAAGGCATGCTAGCCTCACAGATATGAATTATTTGGGCCCATCTGGTCTGGTGTTGT
This sequence comes from Synaphobranchus kaupii, assembly GCA_029718625.1. Taxonomy (NCBI): domain Eukaryota; kingdom Metazoa; phylum Chordata; class Actinopteri; order Anguilliformes; family Synaphobranchidae; genus Synaphobranchus; species Synaphobranchus kaupii. The sequence continues at coordinate 14,190,559 of CM056383.1, read as the reverse complement.
GGAAGCCACATGAAGGGACTCTTAAAAGCACTGCCCGTTTGACCTCTGCAAAGAGGGTGGCATGAATGCACATAGAGATTTTGGCAAGCCAGTTGATATTATAACATGTTATCTTTAGGCCCCACTGCAAGAGCTACCTCCTTTGAAATACGAGTTTTGAGAAGTTGATTCCCCCAGCTCAGGAGGAGCTTTTCTCCGTCTCCTTGTCGGGGACTCTGAAAATGGTCTGTGCATTTTGTTGATCTTTGAGGGTGCATTTACACTGGGAGAAAGTGTCTCGCTGAAGATGCTGGAGCACCAGAGCCACAGTCTTATTACCTGCAGGCAGGAACTGAAGCAGGCAGCCGGGCCTTCAAAACTCTGCCGTCTGAGATCTTGCCTGAGATGCCAGTGCCTAGCATGACTTTTTTTGGGAGGGTGGAAGGATATGTCAGCAGCTTTCGAACATTTCTTCATATCTTTAGTTTCTATCAAAACAAGGGCTTTCAAATCCACGTTTCAGCAGTTTGGCCATTGTTGGCATCTAGTGAAGTGTCTGATGTACTTTTGGCAACCTTGAGAGTTATGGAAGCCCATTAACGTCTAAATATTGATTTTGTCTTGTGTATGTGGTCGTTATACAAACTTTCACGCTAATATATACGTGAGTTCATGGCTGCTACTTTTAATTGGCTTGCAGCTAGATCAATGTGCTTTGCTGACTTCTTCAAAACTAAGATGAGAGCTATGCCCCTGTTGAACCTGACTGGTGCTTTTAAAATGTGGGTGTCTAGTGCGAATGCTTTATGAGTTTGGGGGTTCAGCGTAACGTCAAGAGGGCCAAACCTCATGCTGTGAAGTCTGTCTCAATTCCTCCAGAAATAACATGAACTCCCTCTACCTGAGTCTGACTGCCTTTCTCCAGAGAGAGAGAGAGAGAGAGAGAGAGAGAGAGAGAGAGAGAGAGAGAGTGGTCTCCTGAGACTTTACACCGTTTGGCTGCTGACCAGAAAAGGAAACATCGCTCTGAAATGCAGAAGAAGAAATACGAGGACGGTGTACTTAATACTACCTCAGACAAGTCCTCAATACTGCATATTTTTATTTTTATAGTACAGAGTCTTTGGGGTGTGCTCTCTGAGATTTGCATGTAAAACAGTGCTGGATCAGGAGACATGGGAACTATCAATCAGTATGCGTTGGTACGAACAGGACATGTTTCAGCTGTTGAAAGGATGTTGCGTTCAACCGAACATTTGTAACTCCCACATAGTTCTGGCGGTTTTGATGAAACGTAAACATAATTCCGATATTTTAAATCAAAGCTGTGACTCCGACTGTGAATGTCAGGATCAAACACTCAAAGGCCTTTGCTGCAGAGCGTTCCCTGCTACTGCTGAGGCAAAAGGCGTTGAGGAAAATATCTCCAAGAATTAACAGAAAATACATTTTGAGGTTAAAAAGCTTAGCTCCACTTGGAACCAAAGAACATGAACCCTTTTGGAATAAATTGGATTTATATGCATTTAGATATTCTTGCCGGTTTTCTTGTAGCACATGTGCCGTCTGTTGAAAATATAAATGAAGGCATTGAAGGTTTGAAGGCATTTTTTTTTTTTTGCCTTGAGGCATGCTAAGACCTGGTTGTCTTAGTTCCCCTGCATGTTTGTGTAATGGTCCAGGGTGTTACTTTGGCCTGTGTTTCTAGGAAATTGTGGCAATCATCAACAACTGTTGTTGCTTCACTTGCTGGTATAGCAGTTATCAAGTCCTGCATCGTGTGTCCTTACCTTGGTTCAACATGTGCCCGGCTACGTTTGCAAAATATTTTTCCCTACTTGGCTGGGATTCAGAACAAATATACAGCACTTAGTTCTCTAAAAGAGCTGTGCTTTATTTGGCTTTACGTATCTGTTTTCTGAGGTTGTATCTGTAACTTTTTGCAGCTTTAGCTTCAGGACAGAGAAGGTTGGGGGCTTTTAGGGTATGCGCACTCAGCAAGAGACGAGTGCTGTTTCAGTTTTATTTATTTATTTTGTGGTGTTGACGCATCGCAAACACTTCAGAAGTGCACCAGTGTATGGCAAATGAATGCTTGACAGAAGAGCGAACTCCCATCCGTGCTTTTCGATACCGCAGAAGAGTGAGCAGACACTGAAACGAAGTGCACAGAATCGCACTCCCCCCCGTCTCCGTATCCATCGCGTGGAATAATCATCGTGTTCGAAAGCTTCTGCTACAATACGCATTATCGTTCCTGCTTCCTCTGGAGTGGCTTATACCGCTGCCTGGCTGCGCAGGCACAAATGGTGACAGCGCAAGCGGTAATTAAAGTTTATGCATGGCTTCACTAGATCACAATCAAACTGTGCCCCTCCCCCCCAAAGAAGGTTTTTTCTTATTCGCTTATTTGATATTCCCCAGACGCAGCTTTCAGCTGAAGACCTAGCGTCTTTCTGCCATTCCAGATCTTTCTGTGGCATGCGTGCCACTTGCGCTTGACACGCATCAACTGTCAGAAGCGTGCACAAGCCTCAAAAGTTTTACCAGGCATCATTGGTTCTGTGACCTCTTTTTTGACTTCAGAAGGCTCTGAAATATAATTATATATGCATATAAGTATTTATTTTTAAAGTCCCCTAGCCTCAGTTGTCAGCAAAGCTAATGTCTCCCAGGACAAGCATACTAGCGAGCCGTTTCCAAAACAACGTTTTGGTATCTTTATTAAAAACAAAATATCGGAGACACCTACAAAAACTGAATATCTAGTAACTAATAACGAGCAGGCCCACCCTTTGCCTTCAAAACAGTTTAAATCATTCTATGAATGCTGTCATACAATTTCTGAACTGTGTTGTAGTGGGATATTGGCCCACTGTTCAAGAAGGACAGTCTCCAGTTCTTTGAGGCATGAAGGAGGTGGAAATCTAGTTCGCACTCTGCGCTCCAGAACTTCCCATAAAAGTTCAATTATGTTTAGATCTGGTCATTGTGCAGGCCATGTAAGGCATTTGACGTCATCCTCATGTTCTTGGAGCATATTTAATGTTTTTAGCGGTGTGTATGGGAGCGTTATCATGTTGGAATATGGGGACATCATGAGGGAACAGTGTTTGCACCATAGGGTGCACCTGGTCTTGTAAAATGATTTCATATTGTTTGCCCGTTACACATCCATGGAGAGCAATCATTGGACCCAGTGAGTCCCATGAAATGGCTGCCCAAACCATTACAGAACCACCACCATACTTTACAGTTGGCAACAGACATTGTGGACTAATTTAGGCTTTCTCCAAACATAAATCCGTCCAGATGTATTAAAAAGAGTAAAAGATGACTCATCAGACCATATCACTTTTCACTGTTTCTCAGGGGTCCAGGTTTTTTGTTCCTTGCAGCATGTTATGTGTTTTTGTGCCTTATCCGAATGGCGGCCCTGCCATAAATACCAGCTTTGTGAAGCTTATGACGTACTGTTTTTGTTGAAACTGGTTCAGATATGGATTGATTCAATTCTGTGGTGATTTTTAGAGCTGTAATTCTGTGGTTATTAGCAACTAGCCTACCAAGTGTCCGTCTGTCCCTGTCAGAGCTTTGACTTGCGGCCACAGTTATTTTTTGCTGATGCTGTTTTTTGTTATGTGTTCATAATTTTTGACACTGTTCCCCTTGCCACCTTAAATAATTTTGCCGTTTTGGTGACTGCAATTTGGGCACCAACTATTTGGCCCGTTACATCTCTGTTAGTATCCTCATCTTGCTTTGGAGGCTTACCTAGCAAAGTGCTGCTGGTTAGACCTCTTTTTAGCAGACACATGCTGCTAATTAGCATTCAAATTAATAGGAATCACCTGTGTAGATGCGTCTGTAATTGTGGTTTAGCTGCTTCAAAGTTAAAGCCATTTTTCAGCGGTGTTTCTGATATTTTGTCCCTGTATAAACTATCACATTTTAAATTGCATTCTCTACAGGAAACTCAATAAGCATGTAGTTAATTGGTGAAATTAGTAGTCTCTCACACTGCATTTCCACTGTCATGCTCATGTTTCTGCATGTTACCATTTTGAGAGCTATTGCTCTTTTGACATTTTTGTCCACGCATGCAATTCCAACTAATTCTCCACAGCTGTAATTAATTCTGCCAATTCTTGCATCTAAATTCTTGTCTCAATTTGATGCACTAATTTCAGAGATATCATTTTACGTATAATTTTTGTTTTGACATGACTGTCATGGTGTTCTTTTGTACAGCATGCAATTAACCCGTTCATTACAAAGAAATCGGGAACATACATGTAAATACTACATCTTGGACTAGGAAAGGCTAGACGTCTGTTTATTGGTGCGCTGTGTACCACGGCAAATAAGCTCTTTTTCGGCAAAGTCCTACAGATTTACAAAATTGATTACTCCTTAGGCACAACATCATAGAAACTGTAATCATAGAACTGTAAATCTAGTTTACAACCACTAGCTATGAGACATAGTGACTGTATTCTCATTGCAGACATGTACCTATTATCGTACACAAAGCTTAATGGTTTACACCACCTTTGAAAACAGTTACAAGAACTACTGTATGCTGACCTAAGGGTAGCTTAGCTGCAAACAGGATTTCCTAGATCACTTGTTTGAATGTTTTACCAAAAACAATGCAAACTGATTCTTTGTATGGACAATGATAGGAGCCTGTTCAAACTGAAAATTGTTTTCCCTAACACTGTCCGCCTTTTAAAGACACAGCTATGAGAGCTTCAACCTGACAAATAGAGCATTCAATTATAAGTGTTCAAGAGCCATTCCTGGTCAATTATAGGCTAGGAGATTCAATAAGTAGTGCAGTACTCTACCTAGACAAACCTTTTACATGAAACAGGCAAATACAAACACATTAATGCAAACATCAACCTTTAGCACCACATATGTAAATACAGAAATGTGCCTCAACCCAAAATGCAGTTGCCAGTTCTGTGAATTGTGAAGTCTAAATAATACATGTTCATACATTGAATACTTCAATAGATCACCTGCTTTACTTTCTGTAGCACTTGATAAACCAGATATTTGCTACATCAAACAGAGAACCAACCACGTCTAATTTTATTCAATTTTTATAATGAAAAAGTATAAAGTTACAAGTGATTGCTGAATTAATATTGAATATCCGAGCAGAATTTTCCAGCATGAATGAATAACATTATTTTATCTTGTTCTCCACAGCATTTCCCACTTGTGAGCCTCTCACTCAGTTCAGCTGCTCCAATGGGAGGTGTATCAGTGTCAAGTGGCACTGTGACTCAGGTGAGTCTTCACTCATGTGTGCTGTGACTCACATGAGTCTGTTCTTCTGTGCGCTGTGACTCAGGTGAGTCTGTTCTTCTGTGCACTGTGACTCAGGTGAGTCTTCACTCCTGTGTTTTGTGAATCTGGTGAGTCTGTTCTCCTGTGTGCTGTGACTCAGCTGAGTCTGTTCTTGTGTGTGCTGTGACTCAGGTGAGTCTGTTCTGAGTGAGTCTGTTTTCCTGTGTGCTGTGACTCAAGTGAGTCTGTGCTCCTATGTGCTGTTACTTGGGTGAGATTCCTATCCTATGCGCTGTGACTCAACACAAGTGATGCCTCCTTGTAGGTCACTAGGTCCCTACACCTTGTTTTCTTCTGTATCGTAACAGTGATTTACTAATTCTGCAGTTTCATCCAGGGATTTACTAATTCTACGGTGTCATCAAGGATGTTACAGTCCCACCTAATGAAACACTGAAGCTGAACACATAAGCTGTTCTCTTTAAAGCCAGTATACCTTTTGAATAAATATGCCTGGACTGGACAGAGATTGATATTGAAGTTTTAAAGAAAGGCTCAGTAAATATTTGAAATGAATTTGACTGCTTCCACAGAGATTTACTTTTTCATTCAACCATATAACATGGCTTCCTAATAATTTCATGGGAGTGATGGGACTATTTATTTTTTTATCGAGGCCTTCCACGGCTTTGAAACCCATACGCCTGAGTTTTCGCTTTATTAATACAAGTATAGCATAGAACAAGCGGAGTGTGTCAGATGGGATTTTAAACCGAGCCCCGTCTGGAAACCTGTGAAGTAAGCGCATTGCTGTACCTCATGGACTCCGTTTTCTGTTTGTTTCTCAACCCTAGATGACGACTGTGGGGACGGTAGCGATGAGGTGGGGTGTGTACACTCCTGCTCAAACTCCCAGTTCCAGTGCGCAAGTGGGAGGTGCATCCCGGACCACTGGGTCTGCGACGGAGACAACGACTGTGGGGACAATAGCGATGAGAACGCCACATGCCCCGGAGCAGGTCAGACTATCCCCGCTCCCCACGGCAATCTAAGTGTCTGTCATGACAACATTTTTCATTCTCCATTATATTTTTGTAGCTTTTTAAAAATGAATGAATTTAACCAATTTACACTACATATCTTTCATTGACGTGTTCAGCGATAGTTTATTAGTTTCCGAGGCTGACAAAATGTAATGGGAATCAATGGTAACGTGAAATAATTCCGTCAGAAGAGCGAGTTGATGGCTTTCCAAAAGTAGACATTACCTGGCTGCACCTGTTGGTAAATTCTAGCTGAAGTAGTGATGCCAGTTGCTTTGGCTGTTCCAGACCACTCGGTACAACACTGATCATCGTTTAAAATCTCGCAAGGTGCGCACAAATGAGGATGCCGATCGCTCTCTAGTGTTCAGCTACTTAGCATGCCGACTGCATCGTCCAGTGCCTCATTAGATTTTTATTTAATGATTTTTTTTTTTATAAAAATGAGAGTGTCGGGTGAGGAAATGAGAACAGCATTAGAGAGAAACCCCAATCAAGGCACAGTTATAGAGGCAGCCCCTGTGTAGACGGATTCCAATGTTATTGAAAATTGTTGGTGTGGCAGAATTAAAGCCCATAATAAGAGTCATGGTCAGTATTACAAAAATGCAATAGCTGACGAAGAATTTAGCACTCTTTTGCAAATGTTTCTGAGTACTCTCGTTGCTTTGGGTAGCTGGCCAATGTGTCCAAAAATACAAATTGAAAAACTCTAGCCTCAGGTTACAAGATCAGTTCTCTAATCACTGCTCCACAGTGCTGCCATTTCACAGCTCTATTACAGGTCTATTAAGTTGAAAAGTTCTACCCACATAGAATGTCTTAATTAACTCGTATAGAAAAGAATTCGTATTACATTTACTTTCTGCGGTTGCATACTTTAGCATGGCTGGTTGTAAAACCTTGCATTTTGGAAATACCGATTTAAACCTTTGAACAGAGCCAGGTTTAATTAGTCCCTTCTGCTTTGAGGACCTTGCCCCCTGAATTTGAATACTTTAATCTGTTATTGTTTTGCTGAAGATTGGATATGTGCTGTGAAACGGTTATAACTCGGTAGTTTTTTTTGCTAAAAGGAGGTCGCTATTCATCAAAAAGACTGAGGAAAGGAGCTCCTCTGGTCTCGAGAGTCCAGTCCAGCTCAGTGGTACCAGCTGCAGGCCAGATTGCATGCCTCGTCTCCAAGCAAACAACAGAATGGGGGGAAAAATATTAAAGAACTGTGTGTATTACATTACTTTTCTTTCTTTTTTTTTTCCTGCCTAAGGACGGGCCTTTATTTGTAAGTTTGTTTTCGAAACAGTGACAAAACCCATGCATCTGTATGCACAAGGAAGCACATGCGGGCTCGTGAACACTCTGGGTGGTCTCAGCAGCAGGTAGAAAATATTTAAGTATTTAAATAAGCCGAGAGCTTTTCATACTTTGATTTTGAAAAGCTTTTCCATCATTTTTATCTTGGCCCTTTCACCTCCAAAAGCTACACTCCCTTTTTGCAGGACTGAGATTGCTCCTTTTTTTTTGTTCTCCGTAAGTAATTTTAAACTATTTTCTAAGACGATATCTTATAACAGACTAACAAGTCAAGTCACTCATCTTTGTGCAATTACAAAAACTTCATATATTCATAAAAATACTGACTGCAGCACTCCTGCTGTTTGAGATTCGTGTTGGAATCTGTAATCTGAATTATATTTGATTTCTGTTTCTGTGAGCCCTTGCCTTACCTTGGTTGTCTTTTCAAATGTATGTCAACAGCTCAGCTCAGCTCTGCTATTATGTTGCCACAGTGATCATTTCTGCCATTACAATGACCAGGGAGATGAGGAAAATAGGATTACCTCTGGCAGACAAAGGCATCACCACTCCCCACTTTCTGTCTGTCTCCTGCTCTCATTGGAGAGCATTGTTTTTCCCCTTAGTGCAGATGGACTGTGGATGCCGAGCCTCGCCCCGCATGTAAATGTCATTTTTGCGATCGGGGCAGACAGTGCGGAGGTAACACGCGCCTTAAATTGAAATGTCATCCATCGCCATCAGTGCTACATGACAGTCGTAATGGGGAATTTGTAGCCCGCTGCTCTTAAGCGCTCGCTAACTGCCCGAGCCCGCTAAGATCCGTGCAGCAAATGGGTCTGGGAGCTCTGGGAGGGAGGACACGCCTCTCTTTTTACGGGCCCTTGATTGATGACCCTGCCTTTCCGCGGAAAAGAGCGACTCGGCGCCCGCGTTTCTCCCGCGCGGGGGGGGAAAAAAACGGCGGCGTAAATCGGTGACCCCCGGGCTTTCCTCTTTCCCTCGCAGCCCTGCTTCCCGTCAACGACTGCGGCGGGGAAGAGTTTTACTGTCGCGCCGACGGCACCTGCATCCCGGAACGCTGGCGCTGCGACGGGGACAAGGACTGCGAAGACGGGAGCGACGAGGCGACCTGCGAAGGGACCCGCAGGCTGTGCGACCCCAAGGCCAAGTTTACCTGCAGAGCCTCAGGTACGCCGCTCCCATCGGCCGCCATTTTAAATAGGGACCCCCCCCCCCCCTTCTGAGACGCTCTCACAGGAAGTGCTGTGCGGATGATGTTGCCGTGGCAGCCGGAGGGTCACAGTGCAGCACCAACTGGGCAGTCTTGGCACCAGAGAGCCATTGAATCCACAGGGCTCCTAAGCTTCTGCCCTACAGCAGGGTTGTGGGTCAATTTAATTTAAATTCACTCAATTCAGGAAATTAATTTAAATGAAATTGTCTAACCGGGTGGACGGGGGGGATACCAATACCAGAATTATTTTTTTCCAATCTAATTTCAATTGATTGTGTGAATTGACTTTATTGAAATGGAACTTTACCCACAAACCCTGGCCCTCCAGTGATGCCTGCCCTGAATTCCCCTTGATTTGCTCCATGATTGTCTTGATTGGGGCATAATAATCTCCTTGTCCAGGAAGTTGGAAAACATGCTATACTCTTCAGTGAAGCGAATCCATTGTCTGTATAACGTACACACACATTTATTAGATTGCCTGCCCATGTTGGTTTTTGAAATGATAATTTATATTCGATTCTGTTATATTTATTACGTGTTAGTTTGTTTGTTTTTCCCCCTCCTGTACTGGAGTAAAACATTGAATCCAGGTTTTATAGCCCGGAACACAGTTCCTGCATCTTACAGTCTTAATCTCCAGTTCTCTAAATACTGCGTTCGCCATACTAAACTGGATCTTTCTTTTTAGGCAATTTCTTATGCTTCCTAAAATAGTTACACATGCCTCTTGTAATTCAAGTCAGGGAGGGAATTTTAGATTACCCCTGTGAACTGGGATCAGGTGTTCCTCCGAAGTAGACGTCCTGCATGAGCCAATATTGATCCTTCCCGCGAAGCACATTTCACCCAAAAGTAGAGCACTCAAGCCACGAAGCAAAAAAAAGAAAAAAACGGGAGCAAAGTGGTATGCCGTTCTTTGCGATGGACCACAGAAATGGACTTCAGAAATATACCGCCAGTCATCATTCTCACATAGAGCCAATGAAATGTTTGCCTGGCCACTTCCTGTTTCTGCCAGATGTGATGTCAACTAAGGTAACACTTTTTTTTATTAGTCCCAGCTGTGCTGAACTGTTTGTAGGGTTGAGAATTCTGTTCTTTTGTCAGGTCTTGCATGCTGAGCCCTGGACAGTTATGAAGAGGGTTTTGTGGAATGTGTTGAATCAGTTTCGTAGAAATGGGGTTAAAGCTGAATGTTCAAAAGTTACAAAAATAATACGTTCAAAAGTGAGGAGTGAGGAGCTCAGAGGACCCTTTAACCTCTCGAAATGGCAACTCCGTCTTACCTCCTCTTTTAGAAAAATCCTTTAAAACTCCCCAGATACAGCCCCCCCCCCCCCCCCCCGCCTCGTCATTACTTCTCTCCTCACACGTGGCCTTCCTGGTGAAAAGTTGAAATGAATTTGAATTCTCACCTGGATCCCTCTCACATGGTACAGAAGGAGAAGCAGAGATTAGTGGATAGAGATAATTGCATTATGGGGGAGCACACAGTACGGTGTCCGTAGCTTTATCTGCATTCATCTTAATGGAAATCCCACTGTACCGTGTCTCTCCACACTGACATTGAAGGGGTAGAGACAGGCGGAGCCCTCAGCCAACAGGGAAACAGAATTCTGTAATTGCGAATTAACGGCCTCCCCGTTTTTGTCCATCACACAAGCCCCAAAACGCAGTTTTTATTTTTTCACTCGCAAAATGGCATCGACCGGCCTGGCTGCCGTCCTTCACCGAGTTTAGCTTTTTTTGTACAAACTTGAAGTTAATTAAAACGTACACTGGAAATGGACAGGAGTGAGTCTTTTAACGTTTATCGAAACTTTGACAGTAAGGAACATTTGGAAAGTAGGCCTCAGTGCTCAGCTTCCAGAATAGAATGGTGCTCTTGTTTGTCATTTGTTCGAAAGTTTGTCATTGATTTTGAAAATGTGCTCAAACTGGATGACCGGTGCAACATTTTCACTAAGCGTAATCTGAAGAAAAACTTAAGAGTAAGGCTGGATCTCTTTGAGTATCCTTTGTTTGGGCTGAGTAACAGGCTGGATTGGTCTCAGAGGCTGATGAATACTTGTCTTCCACTAACCTTTCTTGACTTGGGTTAGTTTAACTTGGATTAGAAGCTTAGTTTTTTTTTCATGGGTATCATGTTATGTTCCAGATGATTCCAAACCTTTTTCAACATGAAAACAAAGGCCTTGCAGCTAAACGCAACCAAAGTAAAATGGGGGTGTATCAAAACAATCTCACAAAAGTGTGCGGCTTGTATCGCTATCGATTGCTGCGAAAACAGAATCGGACACAGCCCCTTTCTGCATTCACCTTGTCGTGAACCAGAACAGATTACCCTGGTACCTGGCAAAGAATACCCTTTTCAAATATATTGTTTCATTAGAGGCCATAGAAAACCAAGTAAACTGACTGATTCTCTGGATTACTCATCAATAAAACAGATTAAAGCTGAGCTGGGTTGCTGGTCTGGTAGCAGCATCAATTTAATGTGTGTTTTCATCCACCCCCCACACCACACAAACGCACACACACACTCCACACGCGCACACACACACTCCACACTCCACATGCGCACACACACACACACACACACACACACACTCCACGCTCCACACCACACAAACGCACACACACACACTCCACACTCCACATGCGCATGCACACACCCACACACTCCACACCACACAAACGCACCCGCGCACACACACACACACACACACTCCACACTCCACATGCGCACGCACACACCCACACACACACACACACACACTCCAGACACGCGCACGCACACACCCACACACACTCACACTCACGCACACACCACACACACATGCACGCACAGCTGTTCTAGGCAGAGCAGTTACTGCATCTAAACGGTATCTTCCACTCTACAGATAGATTTCAAAGGGTGAACAAAATGTAAGATTCAAAGGAACTGAACGAATGGAGGTTCACTCAAAAGCCAGCATGGACCCTCTCTGTCTATTTCTGAGACACCATTGTTGTCACAGCATGTTCAAGGTGTAGCTGGCATTGGGGGGGGGGGGGGGCACTCATTCTCTCAGTCTCTGAGTCTGTGTGATTATTTATTTTTTACCTGGGCTCCTGATGGGCGCTCTATCACTTCTGCCCCTTGACGCGTGAACAATCGATTGTGAGTCAGGATGTGGATGGGGGGAGATCGCCCCCTACTGTGTCTGGCGCAGTATAGTCATGCAAACCGCAGGGGCAGGTGATGACCCCCCCCCCCCCCCCCCGTTTTCCATCCACACTTTGCCCATATTTTTTTTTCTCCTTTCTTTTTTTCACATTACTAAAGGCTGTGGAACTAGATTATTATCCCTTCAGGTACAGACTCTGGGGACCAATGAGCTGTAGATACCTCCGTCTTAGAAATGGCGCTTGTGTTTTTATTGGTTCTGTTAAGCAAGCATTCTAGAAACTGGAAAAAAAATAAATACATTTAAAAAAATTATTTGCATGGCGGCCATTAGTGCATCTATTTCTTCTTCAGATAAATGCAATGGGTATTTTGAGTAATAGTATAGTTATAGCTGTGTAAGGAAGCTTATCTGTCTAGTGGCAGGTCTAGTTTCAATACAAATTTAGGATAACATTAGTCTGTTAGGATAACATTACACGTATTGATTATTAATGGGCCTTTGTGCCTTCTTGGTGATATCGCTGTCTTGTATTCCTGAGAGTTGCACCGATGCTCTCCACTTGGGTAAGCTCTGGGTAAGAGCGTAAGTGATGGTATGTAATATCATGTAATTATACTATGGAGGCCCATTATATTTAGGCCTATTCGTAAAGAGCTCAGTGTGTGAGATAAATTTTGTCTTCTAACAGAAGGGTCCATAGGCAGCCCTCCTAGAGCCTGGCCAATCTGAGAATCCACAGCGTCAGTCCCATATTCACGTTCTTCCTTTCTGCCCAAAAGGGAAGTGCATCAGCAAAAACTGGGTGTGCGACGGGGACAATGACTGCGAGGACCTTTCCGACGAGGAGAACTGCGAGGTGTCCGTCTGCAAGCCCCCAAAACACTCCTGCGCCAACGACACGTCCACATGCCTGCAGCCGGAGAAGATCTGCAACGGGAGGACCGACTGCGCCGACCAATCAGATGAGGGGATGTTCTGTGGTGAGAAATCATGACCCACCCCCAACCCGCCTGCTGCACGTTCTAGACATATAGTGTTAAGGTCAGAGAATCAAGCTTTATGACCCCAAGTGTGGATGGTGCTGCTTTGTGCTATTAGTCACTGACTGAATCAGTGGTGGGAAGAAATACAAGTCTCTCCACAGCTAGAGTATGGTTGGTTCAAATTAGTAGGTCACTGATGACTCATGCTAATTCCATACTTTTTTGAGTACACGCACTCATATTACTGTTCTCAGAATTGTTTCAGTACTTTTACAAAATATTTTATTCATGTATTGTATCCCTGCACCCATACTGTGTCCAGGTGCCACATATTGTCTGCATATCCAGGCAACACTCAATGCTTTTTTTTTTTTTGACCAGTCACCATTCACAGAACTGACATGAGCAAGAAAAATGTTATGTGCTACAGTGAATGTCTGCAGGTTTTAGACTATGAACCGCGCATATTTGGTTGAGGTTTGACACATATGATTTGTGTGTGAGGATATGCAATTTTTCATAAGTTCATCTTGATCAAAAAAAATGTCCTTAGTGCGCCCGATGTGCTACTTTCCGGGCAACATTGGTTATGCTGTTCACATATCCATTATGATTTATATTTTCATAGCTCTGCCATATTAAAAAATGGCCTGCCTGTACTGAAAAAAAATAATAAATAAAATATGGAAACGTTTCACTGGCTAACAAGTCTGAATTTATAGTTGGTGTCTGCAGTTTGCTAATGGTATGGTAAATACTTAAAGGGGAGATTTTTATTGGCTCATTAATTATGTACCTTTCATTATTACATACTGTCTCTGTCAACCCTTTACTTTTCAGTGCAACATTCAACCACACTGATGATAAAATGGATATTTTGGGAAGCTGATTGAAGAAAATATTGTTTTTTTTAAACTCTTAGCTTTGCAGTGGGTTGACATTACAGCAAAACAGATTATTTGGTCAATGCCTAGCCTGCTAGCACCAGTACAGCCCCAAGACATTAGTCAGAGGGAACATATTGAGGCGTTTGTTGTTGCCTTAGTGTGGGAAGTAGGGGGAATGGTGACAGGCGACGGACTGTCTGATCAATAAGAAGCAAGCCTGTGTAGGAAGGTGTGTCATTCTCACCTTATGTACTATATTTGGGATGGCAGGTAAGCCATCTGCCCAGTTATGGCTTGTTGGGTCATACCTATACAGCACCTAGAGTTTGTTCAGTACGCTGTAGATTGGCCTTTGTGCGCCTGTTATCAGCAGACAGCCGCACATCCTCAGCCTCTGCTACCCTGCGTTACTTGACAGTCTACCAAAATGTACCGTTTTGTCCATAAAATGCATGCCCTGTAGCACCCCCCCCCCCCCCCCCACACACTAAAAATTATTTTGGAAAGGTCAAGCTTTCCAGCCTGAAGGTCAATGTGATTTGCATCACGAAACCACCCCTCCAGGATCCTCAACTGTGATGGAGGAAAAATGTGGGATTATAGATTGAGGGGAAACATTTGGAGTGAGGATTTGCGAGATACGTGACCTTTCTCATTAGGTTGGGCCTCGGCTGCTTCCTAAAGCTGTGCACGGCCACGGCCAAGCTCTCGGCAATAAGCGATCCATATCCAACTTTCATGGCTTCGCGTAAAGGCGGCTTGCTTCTGAAGGCAGAGCACACACACATACTTTTATTACGGGGGCTGTCTCAGGGATTTGGCGGAGCTGAGTTAATTCGTATATGACCTTTTTAGGTACCAAATTCCTTGTTTAACAGGGAGCAGATATTGTAACCGCAAAGTAGATATTGACATTGTGTCCTCCGCCCGACGACAAGGGATTGTGGGTGGATCTGAAAATACTGGGACGCAAGAGTCCTTTCACAAACTGACATACATTATCCCCTTTTTATCTTTATTTAGGTTGTATATCCAGAGGTAAACAAATGGCAGAGTCTAAAAAAAACATTTAAATAGCCTCGGAGATGGCAGCACTTGGACGGTACTTGAAAGTAATGTGCGTGCTGTGTGCGTGCGTGTGTGTGCATTTCATGCCATTTACATCAATATCAGGTCGTCCGTCGTGTAGGAATTACAGCCCTTTGTTATAAATAGTCCCCCCCCCATGAAGTCTGTGACACATAGACACTGGGTATCTTTCCTGGTGATGCTCTGCCAGGCCTGTACTGCAGCCATCTTCAGTTCCTGTTGTTTCAGTTTGATTCAGACTTGTCTTCAGCAAGTGAAACGTATGTTCGGTTGGATTCAGACTGGATGATTGACTTGGCCAGTCGAGACTTTTTTTTGGCGCTGGTTGATTTTGCAGTATGTTTCGGGTCACTGTCATGCTGCAAGTTGAAGTGCCATCTCCAAAAGTACAATTATACACCACTTATATGCCAACAAATTATTTAGAAGTCTCTGCTGTCATTATATCACAAAAGTAAGTGACTGGAGTTTGTTAAATGTTACCCAGAATTTATGTTGGAAATGGGTCCTAAGGTCAGACTAGACAGAAATGTTGGCAATAAATACCTGGGTTTGGCATAATAAGAGGCATCGTTATGCAGAAAAGAGCCTTTTTATGGTGGATCTGTAATGTTATGGGATTTCTTTCCTCCAAAGGCCCTGGGAAACTTAAGAGGAAGGAAGGAAACTTGTTATGGCCTCCATGGAATAACAGGAGATTTTATACCAAACTCTAAGCTTCAAGACTCACATTAAACATATAAATCGATATAGAAGTTTAAGAAATAACCTGGCGTTCCCCTTTAAATCCCTTGCTATGTGTTCTCCAACCTCATCAAACATTACAGGGAACGATCCAGTTCTGTCATCTTGGCAAAGGGAGGGTGCACAACATACTAAATACAGGGATACCGATAATTGTGAGACATATTATATATGAAAAATATATAGTTTTCTCATGTATGACTAAACCAAAGTCTAAGTCGATGCAGGCACAGTAT
The DNA here is from genome assembly GCA_029718625.1 of Synaphobranchus kaupii. Lineage (NCBI taxonomy): Eukaryota > Metazoa > Chordata > Actinopteri > Anguilliformes > Synaphobranchidae > Synaphobranchus > Synaphobranchus kaupii. The sequence goes on along the minus strand of CM056383.1, from coordinate 14,174,588 downwards.
AGTGGCCTGGTAGATGCTGACTGTATTTGCAAGCTTTTCTGTTGAAATGTATCCACTTGCTGAACTTCAGTTAAATTAATATTCAGAAGAACATTAAGAAGGGAGTGACATGGCATCAGCAGTCGTCCTCTTGTATGTAATAATATATTGTGTGCTGTTATTATTTTTCACAACATGCTATAATAATGTTTCATGACGATCCCCTGGACACCCCATTATTGTAATGTAATGCAATAGTGATACACACGCGTACACATGCACATAATCAAATAAAAAGCAACAAAACAGGTTGTGAAAAGTGTAATCTGATAGTGTGGGATGCCAATTGTGAAAAGCAATTTTAGATGGCATTACGAGATGCTCACTATGAGGTACTGGCCTTGCGTACAAAATAAAGGACCTATCCATTATCACTCCGAGATGTTGCACTTCCCCTGAAGCTAGCCAATTAGCTGACACCATGAGGCCTCGGGAGTTTAATTAAAAGACGCAAGTACACTAACACTAGAAGCATTCTCCAACTGTGACTGCCAAGCAGTACATTACCAGGATAGCTTATAGGGGCTGTGTTATGGAGAGAAAAAAAATCATTTTCTAATGGTAGGATGGCATGGAAAGCCTTCGCTGTACAAAGATAAGTGTTCTTCTGCCATTTTCAGCAATCTTCCTTTCATATCACCTTTTGCTTGGTATTACCATGAGCCATGAGACGTACCGGGAAGACGCTCCTATTAAGGTTATGATATGTAGAGAAGAACACTCTGAGAAAGGGATTGAGACGGGTGTAGAGAGAGAGAGAGATCGTAATTGTGGTAAACAGAACAGTGAGACACAGAGAGAGCATGAGGGAGGGAGATAGAATGAGCGAAAGAAAACGGAGGGAAGGTGGAGAGATTGGGTGAAATTAGCTTGCAGAGAGAGCGTGAGAAAGATAGAGAAAGATAGAGAGAGAGAGAGAGAGAGAGAGAGAGGAAATAGGGAAAATGGGAGGAATAACAAGGAGAGGTTAAAAGGAGATGGTATATATTTTGTTTATTTGTCATGTTGTTTTGTAATTTTTTTTGAACAATAAAGGCACTGTCATTCCAGTCTCACTAGTTCTTTCTGAATCAGAATAGAGCCCCCCCCCCCCCAGTACATGATGGGTACTGACCCAGTATAACCTCCACGTCTGCCAACGTCTGTGAATGGCCTAAATAAAGGAGGTTTCAGCGGGAATGGAAATGACTGTTTACCCATCCCTTCAAGGTTGACACGTTCACTTCATTATTTAACTTGGAAATCCATTACACGAGCGCTTCCCCTGTGGGACCTCGCACTTTGCAATTCTGTTCTCAAACACATGGCAAAGGTCCCACCCAACATGCACAGTCTTCAGTCCTGGGATTCGCCACACAGAGAGCCGGAGTGGGTTTGCTGTAGGGCCCTCATAGCCCCGATGATTCCTCTCCTTTTCAAAACGCTGACATTTTCAGCGTCACCCCCAGAACTCCGAGGTGATTTGGGGCAACAAAAATTTCCTCAGGAGCTGGACTGTGCTTCTTTAAAAAAAAAAAACATATATATACAGTCAAGCCGGAAAGTCTGCCCTTTCACCTTCTCCACGTTTTATTACGTTACAGACATATTCTACAATGGAGTCTCAAAATTCTACACAAAATAGCCCATAATGACAAAGTCAAAACAGGTTTTTTGACATTTGTGCTAATTTATTAAAAATCAAAATGTAAAATATCATATGTACACAAGTGTGCACACCCTTTGATATGACACCCAAAAGTGAGCTGAGGTGCATTTTGTTTCCACTGATACTGCTTGAGATGTTTCTACAACTTAATTGGAGTCCACCTGTGATAAATTCAATTGATTGGACATGATTGGGGATTGCCAACACCTGCCTATACAAGGTCGCACAGTTGACAGTGCATGTCAGAGCAAACTCCAAGCCATGGGGTCAAAGGAATTATCTGCAGACCTCAGAAACAGGATTGTGTCAAGGCATAGATCTGGAGAAGGGTACGGAAAAATCTCTGCAGCTTTACAGGTCCCAAAGAGCACAGTGGCCACCATCATTCGTAAATGGAAGAAGTTTGGAACCACCAAGAATCTTCCTAGACCTGGCCGCCCGGCCAAACTGAGCAATCGGGGAAGACGGGCCTTGGCCAGGGAGGTGAGCAGGAACCCGAGGGTCACTCTGACAGAGCTCCAGCGTATCCTTGTGGAGATGGGAGAACCTTTCAGAAGATCAACCATCCAGGCAGCACTCCACCAATCATGCCTTTATGGTTGAGTGGCCAGATGGAAGCCCCTCCTTAGTAAAAGGCACATCACACCCCGCTTGGAGTTTGCCAAAAAGGCACCTAGATTCTCTGGTCTGATAAAACCAAAATTGAACTTTTTGGCCTGAATACCAAGTGTCACGTCTGGAGGAAACCAGGCACCGCTCATCACCTGGCTAATACCATCCCTACAGTGAAGCAATGCGGTGGCAGCATCATGATGTGGGGATGTTTTTCAGCAGCGGGAACAGGGCGACTAGTCCTGATAGAGGGAAAGATGAATGCAGCTAAGTACACCGAGATCCTTGAAGAAAACCTGATCCAGAGCGCTCTGGACCTCAGACTGGGGCGAAGGTTTACCTTCCAACATGACAACGACCCGAAGCACACAGCCAAGAGAACAAAGGAGTGGCTTCAGAGAATGTCTGTGCATGTCCTTGAGTGGCCCAGCCAGAGCCCAGACCTGAATCCAATTGAACATCTGTGGAAAGAGCTGAAAATGGCTGTGTACCGACGCTCCCCATCCAACCTGACGGAGCTTGCACGGATATGCCACGAGGAATGGGCAAAAATGTCCAGAAACAAGTGTGCCAAGCTCGTAGCTTCTTTCCCAAGACGCCTTGAAGCTGTAATCGCTGCCAAAGGTGCAGCAACGAAGTATTAGGCTAAGGGTGTGTACAGATATGTAACCCCTAAATAACCTATTTTTGTCAGTAAAATAAAATTGCATATTTTCTAAAAACCTCTTTTCACTTCGTCATTATTGGCTATTGTGTGTAGATGTTTGAGGCAAAAAATGAACTCAATCTATTGTAGTATAAGTCTGTAACGTAATAAAACGTGGAGAAGGTGAAAGGGGTGTGCAGACTTTCCGGCTTCACTGTATATACTGTATATATATATATATATATATATATATATATATATATATATAAATAATAATGTATTAATTAATATAAGAGCAGATGTCAGTGGTGTTGCTGACAGCATCGGCATTTTGGAATATTTCCAATTATGCCCAGAATGCATGGCCCATAATTCGGATGAACAGGGAAGTAAGAATGGGAAAATAAAGGAGATTTAATCTTGTGCTGATATTTTCTTGTTCGTACTAGCATGTAGTGACAGTAGCGTGTTTTCGTTTTTATGTGTTACATGGGTGTAAGACTGCACTGTAAATTACACTATTACACTATTTTCTGTTGAAAATAATGGTTATCTCCTCACGTACTCCTGTGCAGAAGCCTGTGTTGACTTGCCCTTGGCACAAATGGAATCGGTATTGGTCTGATATTTTGCTTGCATTTTGGTCCCGCCTTCCTCTTGTTAAGAGAATCAGAAAGGAGGTCTTCTAATGGCTGTCTGCTGTTGTCCCAGCTGTCTGAAGCCAGCAAAGACTCTTCTTCAAGAGATTAATTTTGCCTCGCTTCTCTCTTCTAGACTTAATTACAGTAGGTTTGCTTTCAGTCGGCACAAAAAATAAAAGACAGCGCTCGCCCATTACTGGCCGCCCCGTGACCCCTTGACCTTTTGTGCTGTATCCCTCAGACAGCCCTGGGTTTTTGTGCACTAGGAAAAAGCGTCCGTCTGCATCAGTCACAAAAACAGCCTCCTTTCCCCTCCTCTACCTTTTCTAATTTCAGTTTTCTCCAGCACAGTTGTAAACTCTTTAGTAAAGTGCTTTGTGTGTTTCCTTCTCCTCCATCAGACAAATGCTCGTTGGATAACGGCGGCTGTAGCCACCAGTGCACGGTGGCCCCTGGGAAGGGCGTAGTCTGCTCCTGTCCCGCGGGGCTACACCTCATCGCCGACAACAGAACCTGTGAGACGGTCGACTACTGCACCAAACACCTCAAATGCAGCCAGGTGTGCGAGCAGTACAAAGTCACTGTCAAGTGCTCCTGCTATCCTGGGTGGAGACTGGAGCCAGATGGGGAGAACTGCCAGAGCACCGGTAGATACATCACCAGAAACTGTCTCATTTACTCTGCCCTGTGGACTCATGGGATTTGCAGTCCAGAGGGTGGGGAATTCCAGGACTTCCAAGGCAGACTCACTTTATATAATTGAGGGGTGTTTGGGGAGAGAAACCACTAAAACAATTTTAACTCTTAGCGCACGTCCCTGTCTTTGACAGTGCGGTAATAATTTATGAGGTAGATTTTAAGTCAAACGCTATGTAGAAGACAAAATTGAAACCATAATATTTAGCATTCCTCCCAGGATAAATATAGTCTTTACAAACAAAACTTGGAAAAGAGACCGATTTGTGTAGGGGTAGTGTAAGGTTTTTTTTCTTTTATTTGTTGTTTTTCCTTGAGACAGCCTGTGGTTTATTTTGACTGTGAAAGAGGGGGATTCCGTTTTATTCTGATAATTATTTTGTGCAGACATTAAAATCTGACAATTTGGGATGAAGCCTGAAACTCTGAGCCCTCCCAGCGTGGCGTGTCGCCTGTGTAACAAAATAAGGCCAAATGTTAATATATTGAATTGAACCATTTCCTTAACAAGAGGTGTTCAATGCAAACAATCCTATTTATGAATTCATACAATACTAATCAAACATGCCACTAAATGTGTTCCATACATTTCAGGCTACTGTAAAGTCCTGCAACATTGTGACGTTTCCTTGAAGACGTACACCTCAATTGAGTGCTTCCTTTGTGACAGCACCTTTGTAAACCATTACTGTAGCATTCCTGTTTTCCACAAAACCCACCAAACGACGCTAATTCACTCGCCAGATACGTGCAGATAAAGTGGTTTTGAATAATTTGCAAACTGGAGAACTAAATTGAAATGCACTCGATGCATTTATTGGAGAGGATAATGAGAAGCGGAGAAGCGGTCCAGAATCATAAAAGACGCCGGTTTGGAGCTTTCAATTTGGACTCTTTCCACTCGGAATCCTGACGGCGGGAAACAGATCCTGTTTGTTTCCATCTGGACCGGAGCAGTGTGCCAAACAACACGTTGCTCCTTTTTCAGGGGTGCAACATGGATTTTCAATTGATTTCCAATGTATACCAAATGCTCCAATGGATTATATGGAATTTGCGGGGGTCTTTAAGTATTGAGCAGGCATTAGGTTCAGAAAATATCTTTACAGTCTAGGCTACTAGGACATGTGGTGGTCTCTTTAAATAGTATCAGGGAGGTCTATTTCAGTAAAGTTAATTCTCTGAGCCTGAGGGATGTCAGCCCCCTTTATTGATGAAGGATAAACAGTTGCGAGATTCCTTAAACTTAAAAAAATATAAATGACAAAAATCATCCAGCCCATCTTGTTGTCCTGTTTGATTATTGTTGAAAGGAAACTCTTGTCATGGAACACATGAGTTGCTTTGTAAAATGAAGAGAGGCTTAATTAATGAATCACGAGTCCATTCTATGTAACACAAGTAAAGCATTTTGACTCTTCAGTTATAACTGTGAGGTTGTTTGAATTAGACTCTCCTGCCGTCGAGTTAGCTTTTAACTTTTTTTTTTCCCATTCATCTCGGACAGATCCCTTTGAAGCCTTCATCGTCTTCTCCATCAGGCATGAGATCAGACGGATAGACCTTCACAAACGAGATTACAGCCTGCTTCTTCCTGGCCTGAGAAACACCATCGCCCTGGACTTCCACTTTAATCAGAGCTTGCTGTACTGGACCGACGTGGTCGAGGACAAGATTTACAGAGGAAAGCTCACAGAAACTGGAGGTATGCATCTGGAAAAAAGTCGCTTCGGAACTTTGAAAGTGGCACCAATACACCGACTTCAATAATTATATTTGGGAATACAGTATATTTACAGTAAGTGTTTACATTAATGACCCTGCATTTTTAAATAGGTCACTGCACTCTCACAGGTGTAAACCTTAGCTCACCTTAAAAATAATGAAACCAGTGGTAATTTGAAAATTCATTCTATATTAGACTTTATTTTGTTTGTTTTTAATAAATAAGCCCAATGGCTGTGTTTTGCATTCTGAATAAATTTTGTATTCGCCGACCCGCAATATTTGACCTCTTTTGCAAACTGTTTAATTTTGTTGTGGGTCGTTATCTGCTGTTGATTTTCCCTCATTGTGTTCTTCATCAGTTGTGCTAAACCACGCCCCTTTCCCTCATTTTGATAGTACTGCGTTTAGTTTTCTTTTCCGTTTTCTTATCATTTCAAAATGTGACTTGTTTCAGATGCTTGCCCTTTTTACATCGGTGATAATTCGGCGTCGTATTTCCCTTCTCAAGCACCGCCTTTTTTGAACACAAGCCCAAAAATAAAATGGTTACTGTTCTTGAACCCCTTTGATTACAGGTGTAATCCTGGTCTCTTCTGTAAGGTAACCTTTCAGAGTTTGTTTTCCAAGAGTCAGAATTACTCTAAGAAGTATTACTGAAACAAAGTAACAGAAGCTCAAACACAGTGGGAGTGGAAGTTTTTTTTTCTTGCCTAAATTTTATTTATTTTTTATTTATTTATTGCTGGGATAAGGATACAGACTTTACCGTGATTCATATCATCTGTGGATTTCCAGAACACATAGAATGTGTGAAATTGTCATTTTGATCGAGCCTGTTTTGTGCCATGTTACAAAATAAGGAAACCGTTGACCATATAACTTTTGGATCATTTAGGAGTTTAATGAGATGGAATCGTGGGTTTTAACATTTTCAAGAGGTATATTGACCAGAAGGATAGAAGATTTCACCGTAAAATAATGCAATGAATGCAGGTAAACTAAACCACTTCCGGCCCGAATACGGGTAGCTGCTAGTTAATAAGTCCTAATTGCATACAGCACTTATACCGCGTTCAGTTAATCCGTCAGTCTGTAACTCTGAGCTTCATATCTCTGAGTTTCTATTGTATGTTTTGGGTGCATTTGACAGTATCCTGTCAGGCCTCAGTCCCAGCAACTCTAAAAGGAATTGTGATGCAGGGACTATTTATTTCATACAGGCCTAGAATATGACTATTAAAAAATGTGAACAATGTATATTGACACGCCATTTCTACAATCACATGAAATGTCTTATCTCTTGCACTGTGGGAACCTCTTCCCGAAGCTGGGCTCAGCTGCCATGAAAATGGCTATCTAAAGATTATGGAGCTACTGTACATTGTCAGACTGCAAGAGTACATTTGAACACTTTGAGGCATGTTATTAACTGTGAGAATATTGTATATGCTGCTGCAATCTTGTAATGTGAATAGGTAGTATAAACTTCCTCCTTCAGCTGGACTTTGAACTGAGCAGTAACATCACAGTGAATATATCAGTTGCTGTGGTTATTTAAAAAAAGCTTGCAGTAAAGATCTTCTGTGGAGAAATGTTTGACGTATTTAATTGTTAAGACAGAGTAATAGAGAAAGAGAAAGACGCAGATAAATCTCGTACAGCATTATTATGAAACAATATTATATTAAAACGGACTTCTCTGATTCTGTTCTTCTGGATGCTATAGTAGTACTAGTAGAAATGGTTAAAGCAAGTTTATTGAACTTGACACCCCCCGCCATAACCCTCTAGCACCCCTTTAACAATCACACCCAATTTATTTTTCCTGTATGTTTGAAGGCAGGATGTGGTTCACACAGGATTTGAATTACACACAGGAGCATGGCATTGTTGAGCATAACTAACTTGCACCACGAGTGCCTACTGAGAGTCTGATGGATTTGGTTGTGTTTCGCGGGCATGTTTAACGACTGCTCCTGTAGCTGCCAGCAATCATCACAACCATTAGTTGTTATGTTCAGATATCAGAACGGATCTTCTCAGTAGTTACCTTTCCGTTTGGTTAATATTTCAGGTTGCGCTGGAAACCCGTGGATAATTGCAAACAGCTGGGTTACACGGAAGTCAGAGAAACCTTTAATGTTTAATAAAGCGCTGGGGGAAGCCTTGCTCCATTTTGTCAATTTGTTCTTTTTGAGAGCTTGACATTTTCTGGAAAATATGCATTTTTAAGGAAATGTAATAAGGCCCCCGTATAATTTAAAGTCTCTATGGGGTCTTTCTGTAAGAAACACATTTTTGAGTTTTGACATATCAAGAATTTATAAATCGGCATTATAAGGACACTGAATTACATTTAATCAATCCCTTTTTGTGGATTTCATCTTCAACCACTTTTTATTTTAGCCATTTTGAAGTTTTGTATGAAAAGTAATTTAAAACTCCAATTAGATATACAATTAAAGTCAATCTACCAAAGGCTCTTTCCTGTCTCTTTTTCTGCAGCGAACAAGAGAAGCTGCTCTTTAAATAACCAGATGAGAAAGCATTTGCTGGCTGTGTTTTTTTTTCCACTGTACTTCCTGTGGTCATTTCAGGGGTGTCTGGGATTGAAGTGGTTGTGCAGCACGGGTTGGCCACCCCGGAGGGTCTCGCAGTGGACTGGATCGCTGGGAACTTCTACTGGATCGACAGTAATCTCGATCAAATCGAAGTGGCCAAGCTCAACGGGGACATGAGGACCACATTGATCGCAGGAGACATGGAGCACCCACGGGCAGTTGCCCTGGACCCTGGACACGGGTGTGTTCGCACTCCTACACGCAAACTATTTCATTTAATGTCATTAAAGTTGTATCGAGGCCCCTTATCAGAAGGTTGTGTAGGTTGTGGGTCTGGGTGTGGACTCTGTGCTTAAAGGGTAACCAAGCACTGAAACAACTAATTACAACAAGGGTAACTACACTCTAGATGACGGTTTTTTTAGCTGTAAACGCGTTTTTACGCCTACCTTTATAATAAAACTTATGCATCCATTCTGTTATTTCAACAATTCTGAAATAATATCCTGTTTCAGAAGAAACAGTCTTAGGGCCCTATCTTACACCCGGCGCAAAGCGGCGCTAACCCAAACGCAAGTGTCTTTGCTATCTTACACCCGGCAGTAGTTTCATTATAACGCCTAACGCTCACGCCGTTTAACTAGCATGTACTCTTGCGCCGTTTGGGCGTGTTGGTCTTAAGATGAGGAGTGGCCAGGATTCTTTTTGGCGTATTGCTATCTTGAGCCAGCAGAAAGCGCTTGCGCTAGAACCACCACTAACCTAACCTGGTCTAAAGTCATGTCGCAGTTGTATACATGTTATTTTAACGGCGCATATAAGTGCGTCTACAAAGGCGTGTGCACAATGCGCGTACCCTCCTGTCTGTTACACACAGGGGCGCGCACAAGCATGATTAAAATATCAAGATTACAATGTGAAATAGTATTATTGTGTAGCCTATATCAAAAAATACATAATAATAAAAGGGTCCATAGCCTACCTTTCCCTCAGCGAAGGGGAATGCCATGCACATTAAATTGCTTTCAGCCCACTCCATCAACATCCAGGCGATGTGCGATGGTACGGGACAATGGCTATCCATTAAAAAGCAGCTGATAACACCTATATCAACCCTAATGCGCAAATTGTCATTTACACCTAATGCGTGAATTGTCATTCAATGGAAAACTTGCGCACGGCAATAGACGGACATTTAAGTTCTGAAAATGCGCTTCAGATGTCATTACAATACAACTCTGTTTATCTATGAATACAGCCTCTAAGTAAATAGAATGGTTTGTGACTGAAAAAAGTTCAAAACCTTGTCCAGTGAATATTGCATTTATTGTTTTTCAAATAGCCTAGGCTACAGCGGATTCGCTGTGCATAAGGTTTTTTTCGATAGCCTATGGTTAAAAAACGGAGATGTCACCATGTTAACTAAATTGTAACCTTAGCTATTCTTCGTCCTTCATATTTTTTAAATTACAGTGACCAGGTTTCCATACTCTCACCCAGCTGATTTCACCCGTTATTCCATAACTGAACAAAACGATTTTAAAGAGAACTAAGCGTCTAATTAGAAACTAAAACAAATTTGCAGCACGTTACACAATGAATTCACAATGAATTTTAATGCCATACTCTGCACGTGCGCTGCATGTTCTCTGTTTCTCCTGCTGTAAGTCGCATGTTTCACGGTCTTCCTGGGAAAGTGGATTGTTTTAAAGGATTACGCTACGAGTAAAACAGGTTGGTCACATTTCCATAAACAAGACATTATTAAACAAGGGGAAATATGCGTGAACATATGGGTTGCGAACCTGACAGCTTTATTGTAGGCTATTTAGTGTCATCATTAAGGCAAAATAACGGTATGTATGTTATTAATCAATATTAGGCTACTATGCGGGTAGCCTAATGAACTTTGGATGAAGCTTGAACTTCGAGAACTCCATGAGAACAGCCTCTTGGAATTGATGTTTGACACTTTCAGTGCATAATCAAACGAAATTCGCTAAACAAGCAGGCTAATTTGGCGTTTTCTAAGGTGAGACTGAAGCCATTGATAGCTTATTCTCAGCTGTTGCAGGTCCTTTTAACGAAATTTAACCGCATATATTTTGTAAAATAACAGCCCTGTCTGGAATTACCGGGAACTCATAGGCTAATGGTTAGTCCGAATAATATTGATCATACTCCATTTAGCCTATTCAGAGCATGTCTGTTTCGCCATCAAGCAATCCGCCAAGGTGGAAAAGCAGGCTTTTAAAGGGAATGGGATATGACATTTTGATTGGTTTATTGCATGTCACGCCCAAGACACACCTATAATTAATGAAGCGACTAGGTTCAGCCCAGTTGCACCTTGCGCCGTGCTTAGCGCCAAAAAAACACGCCGTTAAAATAGCAAAAGTGGACTTGGACATGCCCAAAATGTACTTTACGCCATGCGCTTAGACTAAGCGCCAAGATCGCCAAGATAGGGCCCTTAGTCCTGCCTGTTCTTTCTGCTCCCCATTCTGGCCCCGCCCCAATCGTGATGTCAGAGTACCTCTTTGGTGGTAACTCTACGTCGTATGGATAATTGTTGCCACCCACAACTGAAATAGCTGGCATCTGATTGGTTAGATGCACTTAGGTCCTTTGGTGGCAGCCTGTTAATAAACATAAAATAGCCAGGGAATACAGTGCCCTCCACTATTATTGGCACCCCTGGTAAAGATAAGTAAAAAGGGTTATAAAAAATTAACCGTTTGGTGTATTAGCTTAATCTCACACTGAAAAAATTAGAAAAATCCAACCCTTAATTGAAGTAAATTTATTATGAGAAAAAAGAATCCCTCAAGAAATAATTGTTTTAACAAAACCACGTGTGCCACAATTATTGGCACCCCTGCATTTACAGGTGAAGTTGGAAGTTTACATACACTTAGGTTGAAGTCATTAAAACTCATTTTTAACCACTCCACAGATTTCATGTTAGCAAACTATAGTGTTGGCAAGTCAGTTAGGACATCTACTTTGTGCATGACACAAGTCATTTTTTCAACAATTGTTTACAGACAGATTATTTCACTTTTAATTCACTATATCACAATTCCAGTGGGTCAGAAGTTTACATTCACTAAGTTGACTGTGCCTGTAAATTTTTTATATTTGGTCGCATATCCTTTGCATGCCATGACTTCCTGATGTCTGTGACCCAACAACATCAAAAAAAACTCTTGATATCTTATTTTCTGGTACTCTTACAAGCGATACTATAACATTTCTGCATATGAATAGATCTCTATGGGAATTGGGGGGGTGGGACTAGATTTAGCTGTATGTTAGCTAAATGGCTCTAAGTCATCAAGGGTCTGATGTATCAAACAAGCCTTAAACCATCACTCTGCTGCCAGAAATACAGTAGATATGGATGTATAACTTGAAGGGTTTCTTCTCCTGACTTATTTTTCCATAGAGTTCAATAGGAAAATTTGTCTGGGGAAACAACCCTTAAAGTGATCCATCCATGTCTACAGCATATCTGGCAGCAGAGTGATGGTTTGAGGCTCGTTTGATACCTCAGACCGGTTCCTAAATTTACTTCAATTAATGGTTGGATTTTTCAAATTTTTTCAGTGTGACATTAAGGTAATTCACCAAACGGTGAATTTTTTATAACCCTTTTTACTCATCTTTACCAGGGGTGCCAATAATAGTGGAGGGCACTGTATGTATACTTTAACCTGTATCGGTCATATGCACATTTATTCAGCAAAGTAACATAATAATATAATTATAATTATAATAATAATGATAATAATGTTATTATTATGAGTGTGACATGGCACTTTGCTATCATTCCAAAAGAAGTGGATCTGTTGGCTGATTTATATAGACATGACATACGTGCCCGGTGGGAATTATAGACCCACATGATATGACACGCCAGAAATAAACCTTACTGAAAGTATAAGGGGGCTGTCATGGTTTCAGCTGTGACAGATAACAAGAGTCTGATATTCTTTACTTGAAATGACCTTGTTATTTAATGAATATGTGTAAAATAAGTGTTTATGGATTTAACTGGAGTTAAGAATGTGAATATTATTCAGTTATGACCTTGTTGTGAAAGATTGGACCATGCCCAGGTATGCTATAGAATGTAATATTTCTATATTACATATTAAATATATTATTATACTGTAACATCATCGAGGTGTACTGCCACTTTACAACACTTTTATTACTGTGAAAACAAATTTCCTAAACTACATGTTTTAGCACCATTTTCATTTTAAGCAATTACCATTACTTTAATTAAATAAGAGTCAGCCTTATTTATTTTAGAATTGATGCAAGAGTAATATGTTTAATTTATTAGAAATTAAAATACTATCCAGAGATAAAGAAAATCAATCAAGTAATCCGCATAATTTAATTACCTGATATTGCAGACAGCATCACAGCGAGAATCTTAATTATTTACCTTGGAAGTAATTCTCAGTACAGTTATTAATGTGGCAAGTGCATGCTGGGAGAATAACGATGTAGCTTTGGGGAGGTGGCACATGTGTTTTTTTTTAATTTGTTTTTTTGTGGATTGGGGGTGTGGTATTGCAGTGGGAAAGAACTGTACTGAGGTGATCATTCTTTAATCTAATTACTTTCATTCGCTCAGAAGACTAGGTTTATCGACCTGCGGGTCCGATCCAATGAATAGGGATATTGATCCAAACGTGGATGTTTCTTGTTTCCACTAACTCGGTTTCCTGCATCGCCCGCGAATGTTTTCAAATTTGGCACCACCTGCTGTGTTGATTCTGCTCCTGCGGACGAAGCAGAACAGCGACCACATTTAGAAGAATTCACACGACTTTGCTGGCGGAAGAGGTGACCCCGCCCTGAAACTCTCCGCTCGTGGATATTTTCCACGGAAGATGGTGAAAGACAGATGGCGGGACCGCTTTTCGCCAGGGTTGTTTGTGCTGCGGCTTCCATTCCGCGGTGTTCTTGGACCGGAGAACCGGGCCTGTCACACCTCGTGTTTTAGCAACACCATCCAATGATAACAATTTGTGTAGTTCCCTGGACTAGCTCCATTGAAATATTTCCAAGCGGACCCAAATTACAACCCGTGACAAAAGACACGCGGAAGGAACTGGTTATTTAAGCCGAAACGCTGGACCTCATCACCCCTTGGGGGAGGCCACTTGCCCTCTGCAGCGTTTACTCTTTCAGAGGTGAATTGAGGGCACGTTCTCAGATTTATTTGCGGGTCTTGCAGAAAGAATGGGCAGGACACCCACTTAAATTCTGGCTGCGATTTCAATGCTGCTAACACTGCAGAAAGTTCGAGCTTTGGAGAAGTTGCTTTCGTGCCGATAGCTCCTGCTGTCCCAGTCGTAACCCAGTGAAATAAAGCGCTTCCTGGGTTATTGGAGTGATTAGTCTCCCCATTGAACCTTTCCCCATATCTCCAGGCAGTGGCCGCTGAGACCTCAATGGCTGTAAATGGACAAATTATGTCCCTTCAGATGTGGGAAAAAAACTTGGCAGTGTATTCTTCAGTGCCCAATGGCCTGTTTACCTATTTAGTGATTACATATAAAAAGCAGTACGCATCTAATTTTAGCTTTAATGCATTTCCACGGGGTAAAACTCATAATTTACTCATTGAGTAAAAAAATAAAGTTATTGTAATAATAATTGTATTGAGAATTCAAGTAATGTTAAGGAAAAAGCAAAAAAATAAAATTAAATAATAGTAAAACACTTTTGAGGCTGTTGGGTGACTCATTCTTTTACAGCACAGTTGGCACTGCCAACCTGCAGGCTGGAAAAGATATAGGAGATAAGATATACTTTATTGACCCCGTGGGGTAATTTGTCCTCTGCATTTGATTTGACCCATCCTAACTACTTAGGAGCAGTGGGCTGCCACAGTTCAGTGCCTGGGGGCCAACTCCAGTTCTGAGGCCAGTGCATTGGTCAAGGACAATGGCAGGAGTTTACTAACCTGACATACATGTCTTTGGTGTGGGAGTAAACCCACGCGAACACGGGGAGAACATGCAAACTCCATGCAGAGAGGACCCAGACCGGGACTCGAACCCAGAACCTCTTTCTTGCGAGGCGAAAGTGCTAACCACCACCGTACTGCAAATATAATGGGCTGAAGCGTTACCTGGGGGGAAGGTACTTCAATCAGTGTCATGTCCCTGTCTCTTCGCTCACCAGCACCCCCCTCTGGCCTAATAGGCAACCACAGTCTGCCTACACAAGCTACGCAGGTATCCTGCTCTGACTTACTATCTGTGTAACTGTTGGACTGCAAAGTGAAGATGACCGGCGACTGACCTGATCTGGGATAGGATGTTGCAGTAATGAGCCTGAAGGCACAGATTGGGCATTCCTAATTGGCAGAAAATGTGGCTCAAAGGAAAATAAAAGACTTTCTCAGGTTATCTGTAGACTGAATATCCAGTCAAGTGCTTTTATACAGCCATTAGACAAATGGCAAATTGCATCCACTTTAGGTTATGATGGTACTCATTTTGCTACTATTTTGTGTGTGCTCAGAATCCTCTTCTGGACAGACTGGGATGCCACCTTTCCCCGAATTGAGGCTGCGTCGATGAGCGGGGTGGGAAGACATGTCGTTTTCAAAGATATGGAAATAGGGGCGTGGCCAAACGGATTGACACTGGATCATGTGGAGAAGAGAATAGTATGGACAGATGCCCGGTAGGTCAGCCTATATCATCACGGGAATGTTGCCTGAATGATTGATAGCATTCCGGGGAATGCTGTTTGAATGTTTTATTGAATTAATGGGAATGTTGCATGAATATTTGATAGCAGTTATGGGAATGTTGCCTGAATGTTTGATAGCATTGATAGGAATGCTGCCTGAATGTTTGAAAGCATTAATGGGAATGTTATCTGAATGTCTGATAACATTAATGGGAATGTTGCCTTAATGTTTGATGTTAATGGGAATGCTGGTTTAATGTTTGATAGTGTTAATGGAAATGTTGCCGGAATGTTTGATAGCACTGATTGGAATGTTGCCTAAATGTTTTATGCTGTTAATGGAAAAGTTGACTGAACGCGTGGTGAACGTTGCCTGAACATTTGCCACTGTCAACGTTAACGTTGCCTGGACATTTGTTAGCACAAATCCAAATGTTGACTGAATGTTAGGTGATGTTAACAGGAATGTAATGGGGGTCCAGTGTGGGGGCGTGAGCAGCTGTAAGTAGGCAGGTTCCCATACACACACAGCAGGGCCAGCGGCTTCCCACTACCATCCCAGATCCACAGCCTTGCATTGGCAAGACTCGCCAGTCAAATAAATGAGATTGATTCCCAGGAAATGTACAAAAGACGGGTCTAAGACGGATGTTCCAGTGGGCACATTACCAGCCCACAGAAGTCAATTTGGATTTCACAACAGAAAAGCAATCTGAGCTAATGTGTTTATTTATACATACATACAGTTGTTTTGATAAACAGGCTCAATTTGTCTCTCTCACGCCTCAAAGTTTTAGGCTATTAATACCTGTAGATAAACAAAGGGACAATTAACCCAAATACGTCTGCGTTGAAGAACAACGTACTTTGTGAAACGAACGAGCCAGACGCAGTTTCTTTCCACGAAACTGTGATCTGAACCTCAGCCTCGGCTTTATGGCTAAAAATAAAAGACTCGGTTCTAAAGGCCGTGCCCGTTTCCCAGAGACACTCTTTCCATTTTCCCGGACGCTCTCTTAACATGAGCAAGCATTTGTGTATGCTTCCTTTCGGCGCAACAAGTCTTGTCGTAGCAACGGTCTGACTGACAAGGCAATAAACGAGTGCTGGTGGATTCAACCTGGGGCGTTCATCGCGGAGCGAGGTGCAATGCCGTGCAAAGGCCCCGTCGGTATTACTTGCACACACAAACGGATTCTGATAGCGCGCTTTATCTCCCCTACAGCTCCGATGCAATTTACTCGGCCCTGTATGACGGCAGCGGAGTGATAGAGATCCTGAGGGGCCACGAGTACCTGTCTCACCCCTTCGCCGTCTCCCTGTTCGGGGGAAGCGTGTACTGGACGGACTGGAGAACCAACACGCTGGCCAGAGCCAACAAGTGGACGGGCCGGAACGTGACGGTGATCCAGAAGACCAGCGCCCAGCCTTTCGACCTGGAGATCTACCACCCCAGCCGGCAGCCACAGGGTGAGTCACCGCGCCGCGTTGCGCTTATCGGGAGCAAACTGGGAGCGAAACGCGCGCGGGGGGGAAACGGGGGGAACGTTCTTATGGAGCGACGCGAACCGAATCGAGATTGTGGCGTTTGTCACCGCCGCGTGACGCCTTGCGCGCTGTGCCCGTTCTGGGTTGAGCGAGATCTCGCGCCGCGAGGCATGCCGCGAAAGCCTTGAGCGAAAACGGCTACACGCCACGCTGCTTCGGGGCACCGCAGAGGGCTGTGTCGTAGAGCCAGGGGACTCCTAAGCGTTGAAGTGAAGCACACGTCCTGCCTCACTGATTAAGGGGGGTTTTTTTATGTCACAAAGGGGCTCTGTGTTTGTCAGAGATCTGTGCAGACATGCGCGCCATCTCACCGCAATTCTTTCCGGTTTCATGTGAGACACAGCAAAAAGGTTGTTCGATTCCACGATTCGCGGGCACGCTCACAGGAGTCTCTCCACAATGGTCCTCCGTAGCGGTCGGCGGCGGGATCTGTCGGGTCCAGGCCCTCATTGCGCCGTTCTGTTGTGTCGTTGAATGACATGACAGCGGTCTCCTGATGTCAGAGCCCGCTGACAATCAATATCATTCACGGCAGGCTAGCACTGCTCCTTTTCAAGGAGTCTGATAGAAAACGCAGCTAGCACAATGACAAACCCCACATGACACTCGCATTCAAATTTGTGAATGCGTGTGGCCATGCGTGTTTGTGCGTGTGTGTGGTGTGTGTGTGTGTGTGTGTGTGTGTGTGTGTGTGTGTGTGTGTGTGTGTGCATCCCTGCATGTCTGCGTGCAAGTGTGTGTGTGTGTGTGTGTGTGTGTGTATGTGTATTCTTCCCTGCCTGATTAAAATAATTACATTTTTATATCTTACCTTTTCAACAATATCCCAGAATCACCTGAATCTTTCTCAGGAACTATTGAATAGCAGGAATTAAATATTTCAAAATTGGTGTGAGACGCAATTAAACGTTTGCCTTGGTCATGGCTTTTAAACATGAAAATAATATTCCCACCTGTAAAATAACAACAATCTATACTCATGATTAAAATTTATGCATATATAAAATGGAAATGTGATGAGTTTTTCTCCTTGTTTTTCTGCCATATCTCATATGAACTAACACCTGCTGAAAGTATGATCTGCCTTTCTGCTGCCTGATTTCAATTCCGTTTGGACTTCCTGTTTCTCCCCACGAGATTACCAAATAAATAGAAAAAATGATATTTTTCTTTCCTTTTTCTTGGCCCTCATAAAACAAAAGTGAATTTCATTGACATTATCCTTCAGATCATGCTTGCCATATTTCTTATAGCAGCTCATAATTGTCCTAATGGATTCAATTTAACTTTCCTGGCTCCAAATGTGAATAAATTATGCCTAAATTCTCAATAAATAAATACAATTATATCGAGTTTTGATTGCAATCCAAATAGGTGTTCCCAGAGGATTTGATCGTCCAGCTGCTCAAAAATAGTCTCCATTAATGACTTTATTTTGGCAACTTAGAAAGTGTAATTGCACAATTAATTGTCTTAAGAGGTTTTGTGTAGCGTAATGGCTGACGCTAAAAACCCTGAGTGTGCATTAGAGCGTTGTGAGGTAAGGGTTAATCCTACTCTCTCGGGTTGAGGTTATCGTAAGGTCAGCTGGAACAGGCAAAGTTAAATGTCAACGCATAAAATAATGGTCTGACAAATGAACGTGCGCACAGAGATTATGTGCATGGGTGCAAGTACACACGCACAATTTCATTCAGTCTGGGTATTCTTGACACATGTGCATGGATGCATGTGGCCAGACTGCATTAGCTACAGGACACTATGGGCATACGTGGATAGGCTTGTGCCACCTTCCTAGAAGCTGGGCACCAGGGCAGTCCCCAATCTGTGTAAAAAAATTAAAAGAACTATGATTTTGCCAGCGACCAAAAACAACAGCCCCAGGGAATTGAATGACCTGCGCCCAGTTGCCCTAACATCTGTAGCAATTAAATGTTTTGAGAAGATTGTGTTAAAACTACTTCTCTCTGAGGTTTCACCCCATTTGGGTACAAAGGAATTTGCCTACTGTGCAGAGGGAGGTGTTGAAGACGCTCTGCTCGCTATGGTTAACGACATCTATGAGCACTTAGAACAGGCCCAGAGCCTGGTCATGATTGTGTTTGTGGATTTCAGCAGTGCGTTCAATACCGTCCAACCACATCTAATGGTTGGCAAATTGGTGGTTCTCGGGGTAAACCCTAAGATAATTTTGTGGATTAACAACTTGAATCGGACAACTGATCTGTGGAGGGTTTTGATCGGGAGACGCAGGGCTTTATTCAGTGGTTTTCAGATGATTGTCTTGGGGTCAATGTAAGAAAAACAAAAGATACAGTCATAGATTTTAGAAGGAAAAAACAATGCCCCCCCCCTCCAAGATTAACGGTGAATTAGTTGAGTGGGTCTCAACCTACAAATACCTGGGAGTTGAATTGATGACCCCTTCAGATTCAATGAATGCGCGCGGATTAAGTCTAAGAAACTATGACAGAGGCTGCTCTTTCTTAGCGAATTCAGTCACTTTACAGTAGACCGTCCTCCCCTCCATATGTTTTATAACTCTGTTGCGCAGAGCATTATGCCCTATCGGCTCCTTCAGAAACATGCACGTTCAAAACTACAGCGCATGAGCAAGACGGCAAGTGGGATCGTTGGGGTCGATCAGGTGTCTGCAGCACAGCTGCAAAATGACCTTATTTTAAAGAAGGCCGATCAGATCCTCAGTGATCCTACCCATCCTCTCCGCCTGCAATACCCAGGGAAAGGCGGGTTGAACAGCCGAATCCTGCAGCAGGAAATTAGAACAGCGAGGTACTACAAATTGTTTGCACCTAGAGCAATTAGATTAGTGCGTGATAGATAGATCAGATGCTATAGACTAGGATGCTTTCGTGATTGCGTACCTATATTATGAGGCTTGTGTATTTTGCTTGTGTAAACTGAAATATATTTAGACTGTATATTGCTAGCCTTACGGGATATTTTGTTGATGTGTGTGTGTGTTTTTCTGTGTATGTGCATATTAGCGTGTGTGTGTGTGCACATGTCTGTTTGTGTGTGCGTGCTTGTGTGCGTGTGTGTGTGTGTGTGTGTGTTTGTGTCCGGGGGTGGAGTTATATGTGTACACCTAAGAATGTGGACCTTTTTCAAAAGACTCCGAGCAATAGGTTGAATACCATGTCACTTTTTTGGGGGGGGGCAGTGTCACTACAAGAGGGAAAAGATGAAACAAAATCAATTATCGCTTCAACGTATCAAGTCCTAATTTATGTTGTGTCGGGGTTATTAGAGGTAGCGTACTAAACTGGTCCCATCTTTGACCATTTCAAACCGACTCTGTGGACAAAAACAGCTAATTTCTCTGAATGTCCTCATCGATAGAATTTGTCACTTGCCCAGCTGTCGATCCATCTCGGCCAGCAGTGCATTTGGCGACCTACTAAAACATCACATCCCCTTCTAAAAACTGGGCAAAGGGGTTTAGACACGATGGCAGCTAATTCTTGACTTTATTTTTTATTTTTTCCTTCTGCTATTTAAGCTGACTTACGACTGCACGGCATAGATAAGTGCGGACAAATTGAACTGCTTGGCGAAAGAAGCCAATAAGCAAGTCTAATCCAATTTAAAGAACCCGGTGGGGGAAAGGGTTATTAAAAGACTCCAGATACCAACTGTAGCCGTTTCACATGTGGATTTGCGAGAGATGCAGATTCTCCATTTGGCTCAAAAGATCTATAACAGGAACGAGCGCTTTGGAAACTGGAGCCGTGGCATTGCTTTTTTCACGGGCCCCCCCCCCCCCCCAGCAGCGATGAGGTTGTAAATACATTATGTGTGGCCTGGGATAGTATATGGGGATGTGGGGGGGTTGTGGAAATGAGTCTATGAACAGGAACGTAGAGCTGAAATTGCAGATAAAAATGCAGTTTCTGTCTGTTTGTGTCGTAAAACAGAGAGTGGAGAATGCGTCCCTGGTCCATTGGTCTGACATTCAGCCCTCCAGCTTTTGCTTCCCATCCTTAAACTGTGTAACAAATTTCATTGAGTCACTTCCCTTCGTACACGGTATGTTTCTTTGTTACCAGCGACCGGATTGGCTTTTCAGCTTCGAGTGACGGTCAAGGGATTCTAAAAATTTAAAATAACCACAACATATCACAGAGGGACGTGTCCACTACACACCCGCCAAATATCTTTTCAAGAAAATGTGAATAGGTATATTAATATACATCTCAACGTCAGATAATAAACTCAGTCTAGAAAGGACTCAGGATTGTAGGGGTGTGGTCTAAATCCACGCCCTCAACCCGAGTGCCATCGATGTCATCCAGCCCTACATGTTTGAAACACAGAACTGTTCTTATATAGTTTGGTGGTTTGAACCATAGGTTCGAACCCGGCGAGGAATTAATGCAATCAATTCAAAGCAAAATACAGTGCGGCTGCTATCAAGCGATAAATACTATGGGAGGAGTTATGTAATGAGATCAAAGTATGTATTGGTTGAGGGGAGGAGCTATGTAATGAGATCAAAGTATGTATTGGTTGAGGGGAGGAGTTATGTAATGAGATCAAAGTATGTATTGGTTGAGGTTTCATGTCTACGTCACCATGGACCCATTTTGACTCCACTCTTTTTTTCAGCATACAGGAATAAAGAGATATAGATTGACTGAAATTTAACGAGATTGCAATGGAATTTATTCTTAGCGCTTTATTGGTGCTCAATACATACCTTAATAGCCATAAATAACGTGGTTATAAGCATATGTCTATACCTTCATGGAAGATTTTATTTTTTATTATTTGTTTTTCATAATTATACAGTACATGTGTAATTACTTAAAACTCACAGAATCTGCTCAGGTTTTGTTTTTTTTAAGTGAAAAAAATATAAATTTCAAATATTTGTAATTATATATTTGCATTTTGTTCTAACCTTTCTTGATATACACGTTGTATGCAATCAGTGACTAAAATATTATTGCATGCTTATTGAATGCTTTCCGTCTCATCTAATTTTACAAATCTATGTCCTGTATTTGTTAGATATTTATTAACACCAGGATTAGTGAGTGGTTTGTAATGTGTTCCACGGGTAGAAACTGGTATTAGCAGTCAGTGCAGTTAATTACAGGCCTTTGAAGGTTTACATGCTTGTCTGAGTGTGCGGTCCATTATAATTACCACTGGTTCTCCGGCTCAGGAACATCTGAGGTCCCTGCCTGTACATTGGTGGTGGTTTTCCCAGATGTGGACCACCGTGCCTTTATAACAATGAGAACACAACTTTTCTGAAAAAGTGTTGGGTTAAAGGTTGAGCTGTTATATTTTTCAATAAGACAAATCTATTTCCCCCCTTTATTCAACATGTTGCCATAGGTTGTCACCCCAGGTCAAACCAGGTGTACAGAGTCGATGTAGGGTAACCGTCAGCAAATTTGGATTTTGGCATGCTGGACCATTTAGTGTGGTGGTCCAGAATAAGCAGGCTTCAGAACACATCATCAGCAATACAAAACTTCAGCGGACATGGTCAGGAAATTCAGTTTACCTTGGATTCGGAAACTTCCAAAGCATGTAAAACAGTATAGGACATGACTGTTTTCTGTCCATGCAGTTAGAGCCCATTGAGACTTCTCTCCCAGGTAAAAGCTATGAGCCGTCACCCACTGCACAGTATGATAATTCAAATGAGTGAAGATTGAATAATAATCATTAGATGGTGGTGGCAAGCAGAGGGCTGCTAGAATTTTAATCAGATTATTGCAAGTGCAAATCCCTGACCCCTGGTGACCTCCATCATTTCAGAGAATGTCCATTTGAAATAAAACACAAATAAGGTAAGCTGGTAGGTAAGATGGGACATGTTTGTTTCCACTCCCTTTTAAAATATCACGTGTGAGATCCACCCTGTTTCCTGGGAAAGTGGTACGTTCCACATGAGCACAGACACAAGCTGCTCTTGTGGTAAGAATGGCTGCGCTTTACAGCCCAGGTTAGCTGTGGTCAGGAGCTCAGGCCTGTAAAATGGGCCCTCTCCACTTGTCTAAACACACTGTTGCTCTCAGGAACATGTGGGCAGTATTTTCCTCATTTTCAAGCCCAGGATCACAGGACCACCGTGTTTTTAAAGCAATTGCAGACAGGGGCGGAGCTGGCAGTTAAAACATAAAGCAGCCGTCTCTTATTTGGAATGTCAGCAGTCCTGTCAGCCGTAGAAACTCAGCAAGTGTCAGACCAGGAAAAGTATGTTTATATACAGTACCAGTCAAAAGTTTGGACACACCTACTCATAGAAGGTTTTTTTTCCGTTATTTTTGCTGTTTTCCATATTTTGGAATAATAAAGACATCAAAACTATGAGATAACACAAATTAAATTATGCAAAAACCAAAAAAGGATTAAACAAATAAAAAAAAGTCTTATATTTTAGATTCTTTGCCTTGATAACGGCTTTGCACATTCTTGCCATTCTCTCAAACAACTTCTGTGGTAAACAGGTATTCCACAGGTAAAAAGGTGATGCCATCATGACTATATGAAAGGATATCAAAAGACTCCTGATATCTTATTTCCAGGTATTCTTAGAGCGATACTATAACCTCTGCATTTGAATGGATCTCTATGGGAATTGGGGGGTGGGACTAGATTTAGCTTTAAATTACACTGGAACAGTGTGGAACACATGGTTGGCTAAATGGCTCTAAGTCATCAAGGGTCTGATGTATCAAACAAGCCTTAAACCATCACTCTGCTGCCAGAAGTACAGTAGATATGTATGGATAACTTGAAGGGT